>VZRF01009910.1:0-68542 GCA_013396875.1 Vireo altiloquus
GACAGAAGTGAGAAGGTGTTGGTGACATCTTTCAGTGTAATGAGAAGTAACTCACATAAATTAACAACTTCTCAATAAGGAAAAGATGCTGAAGTCTATACACAAGGAAAACAGTTGACATATTTAGCTTTTATAATAAAATTTGGGGAGCTTTATCTAATGTTACATTGTAAAAACTTGGACATGTTACAGCATGACCTAAATGCCATAGAAAATAATAAAGCTGAGAAATATAAACATATGTACATTAATGTGTAAGAATATACATGTATCTGTATAGATCCTATCTATATGTTTATTAATGACAGAGGGAAAATATTTTGTATTTAATGAAGTATATTTTAGTATAATAGCCTCAATGTTTTCATCAGATCTTAGGATACAATTCTTTATTTAAAGCTTTAATACATGGAAATTAACTAGGAAGTGTCTCTAAGCACAAGCCATTCTTTCATTGTTGTTAAAGTGATAGGTAGGAAGGGAACTGTATCCCACTGAAGTCGAGCTTCTACAGCGCCACAGCTGTCTACTCTAGCTCTCTGACACTCTTGCTTGCTGAGGCACCAATGCAAACATTCCTTTAAGGAGCATAGTTTCCAAACCATAACCTAGAAGATGGTTAGTATCTCTAATTTCTGTCCAAAGTTTTTAAGTATTTAAGTTGCTGCATTGGTGCACTAAAGGCACAGGCTGAGGATAAAAGATTTTCTGTTTCAAGTCTCATTCTGGGTAAGAAAAATTCCATGCTGTTTTGCATTGTATCTTATTCTTTTCTTTTATGTTCACAAAATATGAGATCATCTTACCGGGTCTGTATATCATGGACTGATGTGTTTCACTTGGTTAATTATGTGATTAACTGAATTACTTGATTCAGGCTAACAGTGATAAACTTTTTTGGGCTGTGAATGCTGATAGCAATCTTGACTGCCCATCAAACCTGGATTTGCTCCACTTTGTCTGTATCTTTCTTACACTGTGGATCCCAAAACTGAACATGATGCTCCAGATGCAGTCTCACTCCCATGTGCAGTCTCACACAGGCCAAACCAAGGGGAACAATCCTTTCCATGAGCCTGCTGAGCCCACTCTTACTAGTACAGCCCACAATACCATTGGCATTCCTTGCTGAGAGAGCCCATGGCTGGCTTATGCTCTGCTGCTTCTTCTTTGGCACCCCTAGGTACTTTCCTGCAGAGCTGCTTTTTGACTGCTGGGGCTCAGGCTGTACTATTGGCATGAGGTAATTTGGCCCTAGATGCAGGACTTTGTTGACCTTAAAGGCTTTGGCCACTCCCTTCTCGCGCTTCCTCAGAAGCACCCTGCTTGGCTCCGTGGATTTAGTTAAGTGCACATAACTGAAGGCTCCCCTGTTCTGTCTTTCTCTTCAGTGCTTCAGTGTCTGAGGCTAGACCTCATCAGTAAAAAAAAAAAAAAGACAAAAAAGGACATAAGGACATTAAACACCTCAGCTTTTTCCATGTCCTTTGTCACTAAGTCACCTGGCACCTGAGGAGCAGGATCACATTTATCTTCCACTGCTCGTGTACTTCCAGAAGCACCTTTTATTGCCCTTTGAGTCCCATATGAGCTTTAACTCTTGCTGAGCTTTGGCTTTAGTAAATGCTTCCGTGTTCACTCGTGTCTCTTGTTTTCTCCATGGTGCAAGTACTCTCCAACATCTCTGTGCTTGCCTACTCTCTGAACTCTGGTATGAGAGCCAGTTCACACACACTGGCTGCCTGCTACACTTGCTTGACTCCCCAAGTGTCAGAATGGACTTTTCTTGTGCTTTGATGAGGATGTCAGTGAAGGTCAACTAACTCACTTGGGTCCCTTTGCTTCTGAGGATAGCCTCCTGTGAGATCCTGCCAAACAGACCCCTGAACAAGCCATCATATTCCCTCCTCGAGGCCAAGGTTGTGGTTCTATTTCCTTGACTGCTTCTTACATGATGGAAAGTTTCACATTCTCAGGCTCATGGCAGCCAGGTGGTCATCAGCTTTCACAGCCCAGACTAGTTCATCCCTGTAACCATCCATTAGCTAAGGGTCAAGTTCCAAGCATCTCTTAGGGCATCAGCACTTCCACCTTAGATTTCTATTGACCTGCTGGTTTTTAAAGAACAATTTCTAAGATTTTAATAACATTTATTTGTTAGATTTTCCCCTAATGGATAATACATTGCAAAATTCTTACCTGATTATTTCAGCCTGGGGCATTGAGAAATCTGCTCTTATTAGCAGATTGCATTCTGGCAGTTGAGCTGTTTACAACGTAGCACATAATTTTAGCATCTACACTCAGAGGAAAAGTTCTACTAAAAGCTCTTAGTACTGCAAGGTATTTTTCTCTTTTACCACTATTTCCTCTATGAATGTTCTTTTTCTGTGATGCTTTTATTTCTGGATAGCTTCAGACTAGAACAATCGAAAGTTTTTTCATATAATTTTTCATTTAAGGAAGCACCAAGATCTCCCATTATATGTTAATCATTTTTCATGTGTAGAAATACAAAATGAATATATATTCGTGTTTGTTAATATAAACTGGGCTGTGTGGTGCTTGATGATAGCAAGTGATAGGAGGATTGCATTGTTTACAGGCATCAGGAACTTTCAGCACCTAACCGTTGTAATGTCCAGGTGGAGCTTCAGTATTAACAACAATACCCTGGTTAACTTTTATTTTCCTTTGTACCTTTTAACATGCTGTAATACACTGAGCACATATTCCCATATGCTGTGTTCTAACCAAATGATTGCAGAAAAACAACAGGAAAAAAAATTTAAAGAGAAAATATTTTAGTTGTCCTCTATCTATTTTACTTTCTTGAAGAAGCATCTGGAGAATCATCACAAATAAGTGACACCTTGGGAAAAAAATTTCTTAGTTTCCCTAAAATCTCCTATGGTTCTTAGCACTTTTCATACTGAAGTATTATGAGGATATGCAGAGGTTATTTAACACTGATCCTAACTGCTGGACTATGTTCTTTGTTAAAATGGGAGCCAGAAAGATTATGTTGCAAAAGATCTGCAAGCAAAATAAATAGCAGTGAGAAAATAAAAGCAAATGGTACTGTCATTATTAAATTTGTCATTTGTAGAGACATCAGTAGTTATGAACATGATGCTGGATGCTGCAGAAGCAAAATGTAGAGATGACTTGCTACAGAAGGCTCCCCATCTCAGAAAACATGCAAAGAGATTTAGTGAAAAGCACAAGGAGAATAAGGAAGGCAGCATCACTTGCTGAACAGCAGCTGTGGTACAATTGTATCAACAGCTCCTGGCAGTTTGGTTTCACACTCCACCATCTACTGTCCTTGCTTGCTATCTTGCTTTTCTTGCTTTCAGCACGAAAGCAAATTTGCTGATTTTCCCTTGACTCTTCTGCTGACTATGTGGTTAAGCATCCTCTCTCTGGCTTCCTTTCTTCTCTTGTACCAAATTTCCTGTCTTTCCTGCTTAAGAGACCAAATAATTCTGTCCATTCTTGCAGTCATACAGCACCTCCAAAAGAGATCAATCTGCTCAAATGAATCTGCCATCAGTCTAGCTGTACAATTTAAAGAATTATTATAGCATTAAACCCTAACATCAGCTTGATTCTTATTTTCCCTTAAACAGATGGTAGTGCATCAAACTGTTAAATTTCACTGCAACAAAATTGACATTCTGTTTAAAGTTTCTATTCCTCATGCAAATCAATAAAATGTAGGAATGCTTCATTGGAGAAATATTCTTTGCAAACAGCTGTGCATTTGTAACCTATCCAAAGCAAGGGCTCTTGATAATGACCCCCAATTTTCAGGGTTTGGATGATGAAGTATCACTAGAAAGAGAGGTTATGTGCAAATAAATCAGGACAATTACAGAGGGAAACAAACAGGATTAATGGCTGAAGACTCAGCATGGTAAGTGCACATTAAGTGTTTCAGAAAGACTTTCTACTGATTTGCAACTCAATACTCTTCTCTTTGTGATTCACTTTAAAAGTTTCTCATGCAGATATTTTTTTTCATAATCCTGTACACCAGTTAGAGCATTCATAGGAGAAACAGTAGGGAGAATATTCTGTCTGTATAAAATTCTTGCTCTTAGTCTGAGCTACATGTAGAAGTATAATTATAAATTGTGAATGGATGCAAAATGTAAGTTGCTTAATAAAATGGAACTAGCAAGACTGTACCACCCAAAAGTACTGCCAACGAGGGAAGGAAGTCTGCTTGTCTGCAGTCCTCTGCACTAGATGCCACTAGATGCCACTGGATCTAGTTCCTAGCTGCCATTTTCTGCACACCTTTGCCACCATGTTTGTGCCAAAAAACCATCAAATTTGTGGGGCCATGCCACAGGGCTGTGATGGCATCCCAAGCTCTTGCAGTGTCTCACCACTAATGGGTAAAAAAGAGCAAGGACAAGACTGGCCAGTGGGGTTTTGTGCAGATTTCAGACTCTGATAGAGGCTGAATGTCCCTTTTGTGACCTGACAATGTTTAGGAAAATGCCCTGAACAAGCTTCTGCCCACACATGCCAGAGCAGGATTTACTACGAGCAGGATGTATTATAGTCATGGCTAGCAAGGCTCTGTTTTCATCAGTTTAAATATATAATTCCTTTAAATAATTAATAAGCTGTTGCCAGAATAAAACACTCAATGGGCAAAAAGTGAGTCTTACTCATCCTTAACAAAATTGGCAGCTAAGAATGAGCACACACATATTTGTGGCTTTTGTATGAGGTCTAGATTGCACTGGAATACAAAGAAGAATATGTGAGGAAAAAAGCAAGGGTTGTTGTTTTGGCCGCACTTCAAATCTTAGCAGCTGAAGGACAGATCTATCTTGCCTTATGAATCCTGAACTCTAGCTCTGTAAAACAAAGTAATATTTTCAGGGGCTAAGCATCTGAACTTCCCAGAGATTTCACTTCTGTTCAGGTCCAGCCATACCTAGAATAAATCAGAGCACACAGCTAGTGTGACAGGGTAATCATAAAAGAGATCCTCCCAATGTCCCATGGGAAGAGGTTAGACTTGATCCCCCGTGTTAAGCAAATGTGGCTTCTCAACCCTGAGTCACTACCGAATCAGAGGTCTAAAACCACACTTTCTTGAATCCCACATCTATATGGTCCCCTGTAGATGTTGTTTTTCTTAACAAAGTTTTAGCTGGGCAAAGGTCCTCATAAAGGCTTCAGCTTCTGCCACATTAGACTGTATCACCCCCCCACTCTGTCCATCACCCATACTCATTGGTTGTTGAGGAGGATGGGAACTTATATTTCAGATAATTAAGGTGCAAGAGCTGCATATGGGCATTGAACAAAGCTCAGCAACCATCCCAGTGTGACTTGAAAGATGCTCTAAGCCCCAGATTCTGGTAGTGTTGCCAGTAGCCTCTATCATCTACCTTTAGGAGAAAATTCAGTGCCTGAACATTATCACTTAGTGTGTTGCAGATCCACCAGGCTAGATGAAGGTGGCACAGTGTTGTGCTCTACTATGGCTCACAACACCAACTCATGGGAGTTTTCATGGAAAAGCAGTGTAGAGACAAACCTCAAATAGGGCAAGTACAGAAAACCCCAAACTGATCATTCCAATGGACTGTTACCAATGTGACT
This sequence comes from Vireo altiloquus, assembly GCA_013396875.1. Lineage (NCBI taxonomy): Eukaryota > Metazoa > Chordata > Aves > Passeriformes > Vireonidae > Vireo > Vireo altiloquus. Next base: position 5,632 of record VZRF01009910.1, read on the forward strand.
GTGTCTTGGTTTGGAAAGACAGGTGAGGGTAATGAAGGCAGAAACCCCCCTTGAAATGGAAAATAGAAACCTCCCTCCCTCTTCAAATTATTATAATTTTGAAATTAAAGAGCTCTTGGGCAAAGATATGGGAGCAGGAATAACAGTTCTTTCCTAGTTCTTTCCTACTACAATAAAATGTAGTAATAGAAACAAAACACTGTCAGAGTCAGAACATGAGCTGACACCCTGTCGGTCAGGGTGTTTGGCCACAGTCTGGTCAGGTGGTGGCTGCAGTCCTGCAGTGACAGATGGTGGCTCAGTTGAAGCAGCAGTCCAGTAGAAAACGATGCAGTTTTCTCCTGGAAGTCCAGGAGGGACTGGTAGAAGGGCCTGGTTTTCCTCTGTGGGTTCAGTGGAAAAAAAAGGCTGCTTGTGTTGTTCCTAATCCCAGGCTTTATCCCGATAGGAATGCTTGGCTCCTCCCCCTGGGTGGAGCCTCTCGCAATGGGATGATAACATGTTATCAGTCACGCAGCCAGGCTCAATGGCCCATTAATGGAAGATAATTTCTCTGGGCGAAGAGGGGTATGGAAGAGATAAGGAAACTGCCCCCTCCCGGGTTTAACATGGTGATAGAATAGTTACACCCTACATTCCCACGACAAACTGGTTAGACAGACACACACAGAGACTTGAGGGGAAAGTAGAGAAAGTACCTGGACAGAATTAGAGGACACTGTTGAATCATCTGACTCTGCATCTGGGTAAAGTACATATTAAAGTGTTTTAGGGGAGGAGGCAGGCAGCTACAGCCAAGAAGTCACAGCCTGTACTTCCCCTCCGCTTAAACACATGAGAACACACCACTTATTACAGAGAGTGATTCGTGAAGCCAACAAGCACAATCCCTTACCACAAGTGATGGACATCAGGGTGGCTCCTGCAACCAGCACCTGACCTGCCTCCAGTGCTGCACATGAGCAAAGGCTTTAGCAAAAAACATTACCTCTTTGTGGGAGCTCCCTTGGGAAGAGGGGACCTTAGGAGCATCCCTCAGGTTAGGGTGACAGGGAAAGTCTTCTCTCAGGGATATTCTGTTCTGTTATAATGTATTTTTGTTCTGCTCTTTCAGTCAGTTCCATTGGTCTCCTCCCTATAGACTTCTGTTTCTCAGCCACCCCCCTCTATTTCCCCATTGGCTCCCATACCCTAACCCCTCCTGTGTACTGCTCCCTGCCCTCAAATGATTAGTCCCTGATGCTCTCTCCACCCCTGTTGTCACACGATTTTCTGTTGTTCTGGGTTCTTGTTCCTAGACCCGTTCACGTGCATGAAGCAGCAATAAACCAACATATGGAATCCCACACAAGAATCCTTCCTGGCTCCTTGCCATCGACTCTTATTTGGAGCTACCCGGAGCATGCATGTGTGTGTGTGTGTGTGTGTGTGTGTGTGCGCGAGCTCCCGCGCGCGGCTTCCCCAGTTAGAGACACTTCTGGAAGGTCGCACCACCACCCTGCTATAGATAGTACACCCTTTCACCTTCTCTATAGCCTTTAAGTTCCACATGGAGGAGCAACTTTCATCCACCTGCTTTTGGAGTTCAGGCTGCTGGATGTCCTGCTGCTGCTGCTGTGCCGCCAGCTGTGCTCCTGCCTGGCCCTGCTCCCTACATCTCCCCACTACTACCCTCCATAGCACTTTTGTCTCTCCCATAGTCTACCAGCCACAGAGGATCGCAGCAGGAACTCTCAAGCTGCACACCTCCTAGGGAGCTTTAAAAGCATTCATTACACATTTATAACTATGCCCTGCTGCAGCTGCCGGTGTGGCTGTACCTCCAGGATGGATGGGGATAGAGCAAACAATATGGCAGCAGGGAGAGGTGGCACGGGGCTTCATGGAGCCTGCTGCAAGCAGAGAGGCTTTCTGGTGACAAGCGTTACTTCTGCTCAGTTACTTTTTTTCCTGACTCCCATCAGACATGTTCAAATATTTGTTGTGGCCACTGACCCTAACAAACCAGGTTTTTTGTCTGGCTCTGAACTTTTTGAATGCAATTGAAAAAAAAAGCCCCAACAAACTACACTACACGTTATTTCAGTTCTAGTATGGTATTCAGGCCTTCAGTCCCTCCTGGGAGCCAAGGCTCTTGCAAATATGATTACGATAAATATTTCACTTGAATGGCATGCGGTCTGTTACACAAAACCTTGCGTGACCAGGGACCAGGCTGACAGGGCAGATAGGGCCAGCAGCTCTCCCAGGCGACTGCTCAAAGAGGGCTAAGTGCTGCTGCCGGCTGGTGCTCAGCCAGTGAGGAACAAAGCACTTTGGGCAGCTTTGTAAACCCAAATTCCATATTCAGTTATGGGTAGAGAATGTATGTTTTAACTGAAACTCTCGAAATAGCTTAGTTTACTTTTCTAAGTGAGAAAGCTTTGGAAATGTGTTGTTTTTGTTGCCTTACAACCTGGGATAAATGCTGCTCTCCTCCCTTCACTGCCCTTGGGAAGCTGATTTTCGGCTGAGATTCACTTAACCAGCTAATGAAGGAGGCTGCATTAAATGGCAGAAGCAACAACAGGACACACATGGTGCATTACCATGCCCCCTGGAGAGTAGCCAGGAGGGATCCCACTCAGCCTCGTCTGTACCTGGTGAGCAGAGAATCGCTCTTTGCCCTGAGGGTCTCCTTTTACTGGCATGATCTCACAGGGACACCCTGCTCACTCATATTCAGCGCTCGTTCTTGACAGCTGTAATGCACAGAGAAGTTGGCATGAATGTTTTAACAAAGGAGCTTTGGTATGGGTAGACCTTGGAAAATTTTAACAAAGGAGTTTTGGTATGGGTAGACCTTGGGAAACTAAACTCCCTTGAGTACAAGTGCACACATATATTTGACACTGAGTTTGTGTGGGGCATCAGGAACTGCTTATTTTTCTTCATTCATCCTTTATATTGATCTGTTGAAAAAAAAGATGTTTCTGTAGTCTTTAGTCAATATTATATATATAGTCAATATATCAGATATTTCTGTAGTCAAAGATATTTGCTGAAAACAGTGGGGAAACTAGAGACAGATATTTTATTACTACACTGAAAATATTCTAGACATGTGTCCAAAACGCTGACTCCTGCACCTAAGAAGCTTGTGGTGTAGTATAACTCATCTCTTGTATTAATGTGCCTTGTATCCTTGCTAAAATGCTGGCAAGCACAAAGCTGCTTAAAAAAGTGCTTCTCTAGGTGGGAGGGAAGGGTTGTCAGCCAGTGTGTGATTTACAGAGCAGCACTTGGGAGGTCTGAAGCTGCCTTCAGTGCACTGCTGAGAAGGCCTGGTGAGGCAGCTGGCACGCTGATGCTCAGCATCCCCCTGGTGCATCCCTCTGGCCAGGCCAACACGTGCTCTGCCAGCTGCCTCTCCCGAGGGACCCTCACAGCCTGGCAGCAGCACAGGTAGGTGAGATCACCCAGATGTGCTGTATGAACATCTGTATGGGCTCGTGTGAGCTCAGCAGTCGCTGGAGGAATCACATATGTAAAGGAGGAGCAGGAACTTGGAGAGGAGGGTGTTGCTAGAAAGAAAATTCAGAAGATGGGGAACCTGTGGCAGCTCCCTGAGCTGTATCCCAGCTGCGGGAACTGAGGAATAACAGGAGATTTTCAGCTGTATTTTCAGGTGCACTCTAACCCTGAGTTCTGCTCCTTGTGCTTGGAGTTTTGTGGTGAGGATCCTGACTGCTCCTGACTTGCCTCTGGGCTGTCTTCTTCTGGATGTTGATTGCTGACAGGGATGTTGCCGGATGTGAGTGGTGTGGGAGGCCCAGGGAGAGGAGGAAATCTGAATGGGCAATGCCCAGGGAAGTGTGGGCACTGCTAGGGCTCCACACAGGGAATGAGAAATGGAGGCTAACAAGAGAGGTGAGAGGCAGCACCAGTGAAAAGAATGAAGTGGCAGTGACAAGTCCTTTCTAGCCATTCCCTTCTGTATTCTTTTCTTCTGGACATTTTGTCAGCATTAGGGCTGTGCATTTGGCCGTTGTAATTAGCAACAGCCTTGTATTTCTACATAGGTTTCCCTGAGGGAAACTGATTGTTTATACATTATTGCAGAAAGTCAATGAGACTCAGATTCCCCCTGAATAAATATAATCATTATTATTGCTGTGGTTGTTATTATTTGTTATCTATTCAGTGCACTTCCAGCGTAATTCCTATATTTCAAAAAAGGAAGCACACAGATGGGAAAAGGACAGACAATCCATGGTAAATACCTGGCAAGTGCTAGGAAAGAAATATGGTGCAGTAACTCTTGCAGTAAGCCTTGCCAGAAGGAGTACTTGCCATGAAAATACAAAAGTTAAAAATAAATATGTAGCAACAAAGGAAGATTTAATTAAATGAAAATACAGAGCAAGCAAGAGAAAAGCTGAATTCTGGCACCTAAACAAAAGCACAGAGAAAAATTTGAGATAAAAAAATTACTGTAATTAAAAGATCACAGAAAGTGGACTAAACACAGCAAAGAAAAGGTTGGTTTGAATTATGAACTCAACAACAAAAAGTCTTGGGGAAAATTTGGATTACTCATGCTTATGCTTGCTGGAGGAGATGTAGATAGTGGCTCTGAATGTTTATGTCTGCCCTCCAGAAATGTATTATTGTAAGATTATTTTGCTAATCATATGACATTCCATAATCTGTTTTTGCTAGATATGGTACGGCAACTGTGATGATATCAGGCAGTGATTTGATTGTGATGTTTAAATATTCTCAAAAGCATGGCTCTTCAACTGTGTAACAGCAAACTCAGAGCATCTGTGGTGAAATAGTCTTGTGGAAAATGCAGTTCAAACTGCTAAAAGCATGCTTTGAAATTCAAGCTAGTACTTGGCACTGTTAAATTACAACATGGCACCCTGGAAACTGGCTCTGCCACTTGAAAATAGAGTCTCACTCACTAAAATGTTGTTTAATAGAGATCTTTAATATCCGAAAGGTTAGAAAATTTTCACAGTCAGGGGAAGTTATGTGCATCTGTGTAAAGTATTTTGTAAAACATGGCCCAAGAGACAGTGTCCTCTTTTGAAGCAATTTTTTTTTTACTCTAGTGGGCACCTTACAAAACAGGGGTATCCAGAGAGGAAATGGGAAGCCTCAAAATCTTCTCTGGAGATGTGCCCTGGAATGGACCTACATATTGAGGGGTAAGTTCTGGCTACATCAGTGAATAGGTCTGAGCAGAGCCCTATGGAAACAAGCATCTCTGCTCTTCTTTTTCCTTTAGCTCTTCAAAGCAACTTGGAAGCTGCATGCTGATCTTCAAATGTGTAATCACGTCAGTCATTACTGTATGGGCATTTTCCACTGCGTGGCTCCTGCACGTATAGACACTTTGGTAAGGGAGCAAGATTAGAAATGATGCTGTGCAGGCATGGGGATCCACACTGCACTTTTCGAGGTGCCCCTCTCACTCCTGCCCCATATATTATTGGAGTTATTCAATGGCAAAAAACTGAGCAGGCTGATTTTCAGGTGCAGATGGCTAAGAATCAGTGCATCTTAGCACATTCCTTTCTGATGTTAAAGGTGTCAGTTTAAATCATGCTTTTCATTTAGAGCAGCTCAAGTAAATTTTCTGCCAGTCTCTGCCAGCATCTTCAGTCAGCTGTGTTCGTGTTGTTCTCGACTTTGTCATCATCTTCCCTGCCCGTCACCCTCCTGCTGAGCACAGTTACAGGCTGGTAAGGTCACTGGTCCTGATGCTTAGCATGAAATAACATGTACCTCTTTGAGTATCGCTGCACAACTTCTTGGTGCTTGCATTTTCTGTGTTAAAGCAGCAGGATGTTAATTAATGCAAGTGTCAATTCTCAGTGCAGCACAGGTGGATACGTGATGTCACCCTGCAAGGGCACAAAGATGTGTTCCTGACACCTTCCTACCTGTTATGCTGCTTGTTTGATATTAAAGGCGTCAGGAGCATGCAAGTAAAATACTGAAAGTATTTTCAATCTAGGGGAACTGGAGGCAATGCCAAGGGGTGTCCCATCCCTGAAGGTCTTCAAGATCAGGTTGGATGGGGCCCTGAGCAACCTGATCTTGTGCTTGGCATCTCAGGTAAGGGTGTGGTAGAACTAGATGATCTTTAAGGTCCCTTCCAACACAAGACATTCTGTGATTAGAAAAATGTAAGAGGGGTAATTATGTCCAGTTTTCTGATAGAAAATATATTGCCCAAGTATTTCTATGCAGTGTAGCCAAGTAATTTTATTCCTGGTTCAATTTAATGATTAAATGATCCAGAACAGGAATTTTGTCCAAACATTTCTCTTCCCCTCAGTTCTCTTTTAGGGAGGCTTAGATGTGACTGATTGACTGTCTGGAAGTTATTTATAAACCAGTTGTTTCATATTTTGGAATTTGAGAGTAACTTGCCTTCTGTCAGCTGAAGAAGAAAAGTTCTTCCTTTGTAGCTCATGCTCTATTTGTTTTTAATCAGTCAAAAAAAGACAAGATTAAAGGCTTGGAGTACAGTCATTAATTTTATGGAAAGCCCTTCAAAATGCAGTAGTAGAAATTATAAAGATCATGAGGCTAGAGAAGGGAATAGGAATATGAAAAAATGGGGAAGCTCTTTTTACAGGGTAACTTTAAATTTTTTTACTCTTGAAAATAGTATCTATTATTAGGGTAATTTGAAGAGGAGAAGAATAAATCAGGGGGTCTAGGTGTTTAAGTATATTTCATTCAAATGCAAATGCCCATTTTACCCCAAAGTTGTTTGTCTATTTGCTGCAGCGTGTTTAAGGCTACCCAGCATCTTCAGACTGATAGAAGGTAACAGTGAGCTTGTGCTTACTGCAAGGAACATTCCCTAATTTTTCTGCCTTGATGTTCCTTACTAGTGAATGTCTGGTGCTGGAGAGATTCTTGAATCCCCTTTTAAGTCAGCAGGGAATTGGGGTCTTTAAATTTATCTGCACATTAGAGCCCATTGCTCTTAGGTTCAGGTCATTTGATACCCCTGGCACCTGCAGATATGCACTCAGCAGTACTGATCAGCACTGACAAGCAATCCACAGAGCAGGCAGCTTCTTGGAGCTTTCACAGGCTTTTCACACAGCACAGAATTATGGAGCTATGCAGATATTCAGGCTGACCTCACAGTTGGTAGTGCTGTGGTTGGGAAGAGCCACAATGGCTTCTGTCCTGGTTTTTGTGCTCCTGTTTCAATTTTTATTCATCTTCATTGTCTCTTTTCCAAATACTTTTTTATTGTCAGGAGTTTATATTTCACCTTTTTTTTTTTTTTTTTCAGTCCTCAGCCACTGAAATGGCAGAAATCTGAATAGTTAATGCTCACATTCATGTTTATTTTGAGCTTCAGGATAATTTTTTTAACTAAGCAACGAAGATTTTAACTGCAGTCATTTTTCAGTCTACTGATAGGGCATAAATTACTATATCTCTACCTTCCTATCTGTATCTATGATTTTGACTTTAGAAAGACTTGCATTTGCAGTAGTGTGTGTTAAGCAGGTCATAAGTGTTTCCTGGGAGATTGGAAGATTAGAAACTTGTTCCAAGCCAAAGAGTCTTTGTCTGTAACAGCCTTTCAGAACACAACATCTCTGAATTTGGCTGCTGAATGGACTGCAATCATTATTATTGCATCTTTTAGTTATAGAGAGAGACAGAATAAGTGAGTCATGACATTAAAATCAATGCCTACCAGTTATACGAAGGAGACTTTTGGGCAGACCTTGCTGTCTGTAAGGTGTAGCAGGGTCTAATTTTCTCCTGCAGACAATGCTGGGGCAGCCACAGCTCCTACCTCTCCCCCTCTTCCTTCTCTGTCTGGCAGTGGGAGCTTCATGTGCTCTCTGGGGCTTTGCAGAGCTGTAGCAGGGCAGTGGGAGGAGGAGGAGGCTGTGGAGGGGCAGGGTGTCAAGGATTTTCCTGTGGCTGTGATGCTGCTCCTTGTCTACCTTCACTGGAGTGACTGAATGCCCCATGCCAGTGAGCCCCAAGTCATGGGGCTGCTCCCCAACACACTGTGTGAGAATTTGCCTTTCCTTCCTGCATGGCATACCTGGAGGGAGAGGCAAGGCAAAGAGCTCTGCCTCACTTTTCTTATTCACGTGGAAACACTTCTATCCTTGTAAAAAGAATAATTCTAAATTTTCTGTGGTAAAATGCTGAAAATTAGATTCTCTTTATATACAGGGTAATATAATTCATAAGTGTCCAAAATTTAATGTGGCTTAGTTTTCTTTCTCATGTTTAGGGGGAGGCATATTATGTATATTGCAATAAAATGTAGCCATACAAAAGCAATCAAATTTTGAGTGTCAGGATAAGTAAAAATTACCCTTATTCACAGATGTAGGATGACTGCATAAAATGATGTTTGGTACTGGATTAAATATGAAAGAAAATACTAGATAAGAAATCCTGTAAATGAGACTTTATTCTTTCTGTGGAAAAAAAAAAAAGGACATTATCAGAAAAATAATAAAATCTGATGCAAGTGTGAAAATTACTGTGTATTCCTTTACTGGATGTAAAATTGACTGAGGAGCAATTTCTAAGCCTCAGATGAATGATCCTTTCTGACCTTCTGAAATGCTTCTCTTCTGAATAAACACTAGGAACTGTAGATAATTTATGAGAATTAGGATATATTGCCCAAGGTGCGCTCATGAGTGATTAAATGATCTCTGTAAACTGATTTGCCATGCATTTGACTTGTGAGTGGGAGTAAGTAAATGGCTCAGTGCACTGATAATGAGACTACATTTTTATTACAAATTCTGTTGAAATTGAAACAGGCTGCATTCAGCCAGATACCAAAGGACTTTAAACAAATTCCAGACAGAAACCAGGTCTTACCCTAGTACGTGTCCTAACTACTGAGCATCAACATTTTTCTGTTATGCTGCCTAAAACTTTCTTTCTAGTTAATGAGTCTTTTGGGTCCTTTGGGTAGTTAAATGCTGTACTCAAGGCAGGCAGCTCCAAAAGGACCTCATAGGTCTAAGTGAGGGAATAAAAGAAAGGCAAACTGTCATCAATATAGATTACTCAGCTAAAGTGAAGTGTCTCTAGAGAAAAAATAACCTATGCATGTGGGATGCTGAGCTCAAAACTGGCAGTTGCAGCTCCAGGAGGTGATGCTGAAGTTGCTGGTTCTGTGGAACTGCAGGGTGTTGAGAGTATGGTGGGAGTAGGCTGAATACTGGCCAGGTTTTCCCTGTCAGCATCCCATACTTCTGCTGTGTTTACTTACTGTTAAACAAGCAGACACAACCTTCCAGCACTGTTGAACATTAGGATATGCTAGATCAGTCACAAAATCTGTATTTCCTATAACCTGTAGATTTCCTTGGATCCAGATGACAATTTGCTCGGCATGATGTCTGTATAAAATCCCTGGGTGAGACATCAGCTTGCAAAACCCACTGTATTAATTATGAGCCTGAACATTAGATGTTATAGTGACTAACTCCTAGGTGCCTCTATTCTTTCTGTCTATGTTTCTTCATATTGGCAGCATTCAGTGGTATATGCACCGTCAGTTTTGTTTTCCTCAGTCTTGTGTCTTGCAGAGAGGTTTCCAGATGATTTTCGGGGTGTTTATTGCGATGGCTGGATGGTTTTACTGTGTTTTTGGTAAAGGGCTAAAACCCTGACTGTGCACTGAGACTGGACTTTTCCTATCTGGACAAATTGTCTTCTGTGCTACCATAGTTGGACATGAGTTACTTAATCCTGTGTTCACATAAAACTTAATGCTTCTGGGGTATAAAATGGAGCGAACAGGAGAAGTCGTTTTAAATACACACTCCTGTGTGTTTTCTGTAACAATATGAATGATTGTTTTCTGTAACAATTAGAATGATTAGTTTGTCATATGCCATGTTTGGCATATTTTACAGTCACAAATATAAAAAGATTGAACTATCCATTAATAAAAAACCAAATGCTTTAAAGTTTTTAAATAGAAATATGGAAAGGTAACATCAATTCCCAAGAAATTAGGATTGAAAATATGTGCATCATTTAAAGATACTCCTAAGTGATTTGTTGGCTAATTGGCTGTAAAACATTACCTGAGTGTTCTACATTTGGCCTTCAGTAACAAAGCAGAACATGAATACTCTATATTATGCATAATATATCATGTAATAAATAGTTATGTATAATCTATATTACACATAATCTATTATGCATAACATGCATAATCTATATTAAGACAATCTGTTATATCTGCAAATCCACATTATAGATACATTTTCTTTCATTCAATAGAAAACAGTTTTGTATACTTAACTGAATCTTCTTAAATGTACCTATGTCTCCTCAGCCTTCTGGTCAGTGCCTCTTGCAGAAAGAGAGCAGAGTGCACACTAAGACTGGGTGAGGCAAAAATATGAGACAGGAAGAAAGAGAAGTAAAGCAGAGAAGAGGTATTTCAACAGCAGAGCAACCAATTCCCAAGGTTTACAGGAAGATATACAAATATCAACATGTCTAAATCTGTGTATATTTGATATCAGTTCCAAGAAATGTCTATCTTCATTTATCCAGATATATACAGAGATCTGCAGAACATTAGGTACTTTGGCAACACCCCCATTCTGGGTAGAGCTGTATCTGATGAGTCATATGGAATATCCTGAGTCAGAAGGGACCAACAAGGATCATCAGGTCCCCCTTTTGGCCTTGCACAGGACAGCTTCAATAATCACACTGTGACTTTAGTCAATGACTGTGTTGTCTTCCAGCTGTTTTTCAATACCTCTCAGAATAATCTTCTCCATGATTTTACAAGGCACTGAAGTGAGACTAACAGGTTTGCAATTACCAGGCTCAACTTTCTCGCCCTTCTCGAAAGTTGTGAGAATATTTGCGAGCATCCAGTCAAGAGGGACCTTTCCAGATTCCCAAAACTGTTCAAAAATCATTGAGAGAGGTCTTGCAATGACTCAGCCAGGTCTTTGAGTACCCTGGGATGAATCTAGTCAGGCCCCTTAGACTCAAAGAGATCCAGCTGGAGCAGCAAATTCCACAAGCCCAGGGCTGACTGGGTGTTTATCATTCTTGCAGTCATGGTCCTGCTGCTTGAGGACCCCCTGAGCCTGTCATCAGTATTGATGACTGAAGCAAAGAAAGGATTGAGCATCTTTTCTCTGTGTCCCTGTTTGTGAGGGAGCATCCTCATCATGTAAAAGGCCAATGTTTTTTCTGGTCTACCTCTTGCTATTAATGTATTTTAAAAACACTAAGTTAGATATCTGCCTTCTTAAACCCTTCTTTTTCTTTGCCTTCTTTTTGTTCACCACATGACCTGAATTTTCATGATTTAACCACCTTTGATTTTAACTCTTAACTCCTGCAACAGTGATTAAAATGGCTTTAGGAAATATGATATTATTTGACATAAGTAGACATAACCATGTTCTTTCAAGATAGAAAACGGAGCTTTCTTATGCCTTGATACCTAATAACTTATAAACACATAATTACCTTAATATAAGGAAAATATTATCCTTCAGATGGTTCAATTGGCACTCAACCATCAATCCATTTTTTGTTTACACTGATTCTTTCTATTTGCCTGACACCTTTGTTTCCTTTAAATACAAATCTAGCACAACACTTCCTAAACGCAGAAGGATGATGCAGGGGAGGCATCACTAGCTGTTGGTAAGCATATGTTCTGTGGTAAGAATGCAGTTGTGTTATTTGGTTGCTCAGATCAGTTTGGAGGGATAATCCTAAGCAAAGGATCTTTCATTGTACACTGAATCTAAGGACCTGTATTCCGCTTGCACCAGTGGCTAGTACCTGATGTGACAGAGCAAGATGAAAGGGGACAGATGATGGCAGCTAAATTGAAGCATACCCTCCAAATTATTTGTTTGATTTGTAACAGTAATCAGGTTTATTGTAGCTTAAAGCATGATCTGTAAAACCATCTCAGGGAATCCCACCAGAGAGAAAATTTAGGATTAAATAGAACGCAAGTCTCTAGTCAGATGTAGCTTTTCCACCTTTTAAAAAAAGTTAATCGGAACTGTTTAGAAAACTACAAATTACGTTTTTGTAACATGTCCTCTTTTGCTTACCCTATGCTATGCTCTGTGTTGGTGTAATATCCAACATATGTAGCAAATTGAATCATTAAGATTTATTACTGCTTTCTGAGTTCTAACATGTGGAGTGTTTTCGTTGCTTGAGAAGTTGTTTTGGTGGTATCATATCACACAGCTGTGTGATCATAGGAGGTATTAAATTAAATAGGATGTATTCCTTAATTTCTCCAGCACAGCTTTTAAAGCTTTGATGGAGCAGATGACATAATGCTGTCTCTTGATGTCTGGAATAACATTTAAAATTCCAATTTTACATTCATTGCTAGAGATACACAGTGTTGCTCCATCAAACAGAGATTCAGCCTAACTGTCAGATGTTTGGAACAGTCCAGATTTGTTGTTTGACACTCAGCCACAGTTAGGAAAGTAAGTCAGAGATGAGATACATTTCTGCCTCATTCCTTTATTACACGACACACTAATAAAAATGCAAATAGCATGACAAGGTCTCTGCAGTGGGATTGAACTTTGTGTTAAGTAAGATATTTTGTTGGTTTTGAGACCAGTTGCTTCAAGGCTGAGGGTAACAACAAGATTTTTGTAGTAAATAATAAAGAGAAGTTGATTCCATCCGTGCAGACTTGGAAAGACTACAGAGTGTTATGAAATTTGGATTTGGTGTTTCAAAAGACTTGCTAAAGAAATAATAAATTTGGAAGACTCAGTGAAAGATTATGTTTGTTATCTGTAAACTTTGGTGCATCTGTGATAAAATCTTCTGCTGCAGCATCTCTCTAAGCTAAATTCTTATGTTTGTCTTCTGCAAGCAATATGTAGGTAAATCAATTGTTGACAGCATTAATACATATGAATATGGTAAATGTGGCTTCCAGGAAGGCAACAGTGAAGTCTGTATAAGAGGATGTGTGTGGCATGGTTACCTGCATACTAATTACTTTCTTACCACAGAGGTTTATCTGCCTCAGAGAAAGGTGAAATAGAGAATCGATTATTTTCTTCAGAGCTGCTCCTTCATCTGCTTAATCACACCTTAATTGTTGCAACACTGACTTCTATAAGTCTGAGAATCTATCTGCCAGCTCTCACGAAGGAGGATGAAATGGGAAAAGTTCTTCCGTCAAGACCAAGACCAACATCCATCATGATCCGTATTTGAGCTTTGCTGAGCTGGGCTGTGCCTCACAGTGTCCAGTCCCTGGTTCCTGTTCCTCACCTCTCCCAAGAGCCTGTCCCCTCAGTCCCATTTTGGAGGCACTGTTCCCTCTCACACCAACCTGCCCTGTGACAGTCATCACTCCCAGCCTGTGTCTGTGGTGGCTGAGGGAGCCCAGGGCAGTGGTGGCCAGCATTGGTGTGGAGGTACCTGTGCTAAGACAGCAAAAAATAACAGCCAAAGAATTATATAGATGTCATTGTAGCTGAAAAAAATACCAGAATAACTCAAAAAAAAGCAATTTGTAGGGGCCTGGAAAATGATAAGGAGATGAGTATCAACCAGCATGGATGTACAAGTCAAGCTTTTCTAATTTTCTTCTCTGACAGAATGAATAAGGGAGAAGCAATAGGAGTCAAATAATTTGACTTGAACAGATTTTTATGCTTCTTCACTGTATCAAAGAACTAGGAAAATACATAGTAGGTGAGACTATCAGGAAATGCAGAATTGGTAAGAAAAATCTACTCAAGGATAGAAAATTAGTGCTTTCATGTCTAATCAAAAGGTAAGAAAAAGTATATACAACATGATTCAAAGACCTTTCTTGAGTTTAGTACAATTCATTACTTTCATCAGTGATTTCAATGAAGAAATTATATTTTACCTATGCAGAAGGTGGTTATTCAAAAGGCTGTAAACACATTGGAAGACATGATCAGGTTATCAGACTCTTGAGGAATTATCTAACAGTTCATTTGAAATGAATGCCAGCTTCATAGGGACGAGACTGCCTGGACAGCATAGTTGCGGGAAAGGATTTAACCATTATACAGGATTTCAAACTAAATATGACTCAATGTATCGTGCTGCTGGAGTGACACACACCAGAGTGGATGCATCATCAAAAACAGAGCCTTGAAATAGGAGTCTCCAACTCACTTTAGCACTGAATTCTGCCGATCAGGAGAGATGTACGTGAAATATCAGGATCCAGAGTGGTGAGGGAACAGTAACTTCAAATTTGGTGATGAGAATACTGAGATCAAAGTCTTCAGTTACATCAAACAGTGTAATAAACAGAATTAACTTCCCCGCCACATGCTCCAATTAGGGCAAGTAGTGATGGACTTAAATGATAGCAAGCAGACTTAAGCAATTTATTAGAAAAAGTAAGAAAAGTCCTCTAGCACTGATACTGGATGAGCAATGGTGAGATTATGGCATTTCAGTCTGCGTGGTTTGTTTAAAAACAGATTCAAGGAATACATGTAGTGTGATTCTTGGTGCTGTCCTGTGCAGGGCCAGGAGTTGGGCTTTGATGGTGCTAATGGATCCCTTCCAAATCAGAATATTTTGTGATTTTATTACTAATTTAAGGGATGACAATTCTCCCTCTGGGCCAGAAGATAGGTTAACTAATTTTGTGGTGTCCATTTCTGCTGTTACAATTTCTATGAGTCTTTTTCCACAGTAAAATACATAAAAATGTTATCTAATTATATGGAAAACTTGTGTGCCAGGTCCACTAATTTCTTTCCTAGGAAAATTGAAACAAACTTGAAGCAGATTGAAAACAATGGACCTAAATAAAGTTTAAATATTTTAAGAACTAAGTACAAAAAGGGAGTTAGTGCTGGAAATGGATATCATTGTGACACCTTATTTCTGACAATGCCTGCTTGAAAGCTTAAATTCCAACAGTTATACATGAATCACTTTGAACATTTAAGTAAACTTCTTTCCTTTTCAAAATATACATGTATTGTATCAAGATCAAACACTTTGCTTAAGGTGATCGTGTTGCTCAGTCCTCACTAATACTAAATCTGTGTGCTCTACTTTTGTAGAAAAACTGGGTCATTATGAAAAACTGGAGAAATCTCTTTAGGTTTCTAAATACCTTCTCATACAGAGGTGCCACATTCCTGCATCCTACCCTGCATCCAAAGACTAATGCAGTGAAATAATAGCTCACTTTTTAAGTAATAAATAGTTTTTCAAAACATAGAGATCTGCTATTTTGGAGAGAGACGGCCAGCTAGTTGGTGACTTACTAACATTTTTACTGAAGTTATCATTGTCTGTATCTAATACTAAGCCTTTCATTTTGGGGGAACTGAAAGAAAAATTTCTAAGGGATGCAAGGAAGGCCTGAATCCGGCAGCCCAAAGCTGTAGGAAGATTTCTACTGAGTGAGGAGTGACACCAGTAAGATGACATCATACATTCAAGTGGTATAGCATTTATTCACTCCATAACTGACTGCTGTTGAAGGGTGTTAATAAAGTAACTTGTTCAGTACAATATTAAGAATATTATGTCTAAATCAAAACTACATCAATATCACAAGTTGCTTAAATTGCCCTTTCCCTTAACATAATGTGAAGAAGAAAAAGAAACATATTGCTGCTTAGATTTATCTGATGAAGTCTTTTGGATGTATATATTTGTTAAGTTCACTATTTTTTACCTATCAACACAGACAACTTTTTGTGAATTTGCATTAAAAAAAAGCAGCAATAAAGGCCAAGGCAAATTGCTAAGTAAAGAGGCAAAGCAATCACCATAGCCTGGGATTTCCATATATGAATATATAGAACAAAACTGTGAGCAATGCCTTTTCCAGCAATCTGCAGTGTACTTGTTCTCGGGTAGCCTAAGAGTAACCACCAGTTTAAGGTACATACACAGTAAGGTTTGTGCAGCTATTTTAGCCTTTAATTCGTTGATGACCCTCTTTGTATTCTTCCTGTGTTTATGTGGGCACTAAGAGTCTGTGGTCTGTCTGATCCTGTTCTTTGGGTTTTGTCTACCCAGTGCCATTTTTATCCTTTCCCATGTACTTGTACTGAATACCCCCGTAAAAGAACAGAAAGCAAACCTTGATTTTGTCATGAGCGAGTTCAGATAGAAGTGAGGCTTCCACAGAGAATGCTGATGAAAACATTTTCGGCAATGTACCAAAATGGTAGATAGAATGGGAAAACTATTTCTGAGGTATTTGCTTTCTTGATGAAATCATCAGCAGTGAGTGATAGCAGAACTCTCGTCACAAAGCCAGCACTGGCTCATCAGATTCCTCACCTTTTTAAGACTAGCAAACACCTAATCTTGGCTTAAAATGAAGGCCCTATCTCAATGGCATAACAATTCTAACTAAAAGTTAGAAAAAAAAAATTGGCAATGTGAGAGGTGAGCAATTGTTAAAAAAACTGTGGTGTCACCACACAATCTTCCAGAGCCACCAAGAGTAGCTGCTGTGAATTTAAATCTCTTCATGGATTGCATTAGAGTTTACAGGCTTATTGACTGTGCTTTGAAAATTAACAGGAGATTTTTTTTTCTTCCCAGTAGAGGTGCATCTATAAAAACTCCTAGATATTTGGTCATACCTGATATTAGTAAAACACATAATCACAAACACCACTGCGATCTCTGAAGCTTTTGAATGGGAAAGTGACACAAATTTCTCCCATCCTCTTCCACTAAGTTTAACAAGAGCAATTAGAAGTTCCAAAAGTGAAACATTTTTTTTCTAGTGGGGTAATGAATATTTCTAGTTGGTTTTTTCGGGGTTTAATGTTTTTATTAAGTGTTCTCTGGGAAATGTCTTAGTGATTATGAAGCAACTGAGCCAATGTTCTATCATAATCATGTGATTTTTCCATGCTTCATTTCCAAGTTCTTGTAGGATAAAGTATTTTACTCAGAGAAGATTCTTGCTTGCAAGTAGTGACTTCTGTGATTTTCATTATTCCTTCCACAGTCAGGATTTATGTTTGAGAAGAGAAACCAGTGTCACCTGCTATTAAGTATTGCAGTAGGAGTTGTTGACCATTAATTACTTTATCCTAACATAAATTCTGTCTTTTTGAAGAGAGTAATTAGGCAAAACCTGGGATTAATGACACAAGAAAGTGAACTGTGCATTTTCTCTCTTGGGAGAATATAATGTTTTAATGTTGCAAGTATGGATACGAATAAGTGGAAAAGGTGCATGAATACAACAGTAGCAGAGTAGTAAAATAACTTTCTTAAAATTGATGTAAGATAGCAATTTAGCCCTTTTGACTATTGGAACACATTTTCATAATAGTATAGTTACATTAGTGAGTTCACATAAAATATTTAATTTTATTTTTCTTAAAAACAGACTGAATGCTGGGAGATTCAAAATGGCAAATTCTCATGGTTCTTATCTTCCATGAGGTCATGTTATAGAAATACCTCTAATATTTGTTAGATTTTAGCTAAGAGCTCAAGAACTGGTTCTCCTTGCCCCTTCATTTTGAAGGTAGTTATTTGAATTCTGTATTTTTCCTTTCCTATGGTTCTAAGTCTTAATATTTTGATTTAAATGGAAGAAATTCAAACCCTTTATTGAAGATAAATCTGCTCAGAGCTATTGATAGTTTAACTTCAGAGCTGACAGTTAATGAGATTTTTATTAGATGAGCAAGTGTGGGTTGCTGTGTTACAGAGAAAAAGCTTGTGGTTTCAAACAACAGCTCCTTGGCTGCCTTTACTCGCACAGGTACCAGGCATCTTTCTTGGTATATTGCCAGGAAACGAAGTGGAATAATACGGATTTCAAGTGAAATTAATATGAAATGGAAACAAGTTTCCACCTTAATTATTTGTGAACTGAATTCAGGGTGAAGAGGTGGACCAAAAGTTTTGTGTTTCCAGAAACTACTTTTTTAAAGCCACAAGCTATGTATGGCAAATCAAAGAGGGTTAGCAAGGTGGCAGATGTGAGTGGAGCAAGAGAACTCTGGGCCTGAAGTCAGAGCAAGTTTCTTTGTGGCACCTGCGCGTAGAGAGTGGAGCTAGAAATGAAGGCAGTGGCAGAGCACAGAGGGATTTCTGCCCATCCAGAGGAGAGTGGGGCAGCCTGTGAAAAGCCACTGGTCTGACTGGTCGCATCAGGAGAACTCCCGAAATGAGAGCAATATGTTCTACCCAGAGACACATGTTTTCTGTGGTAAGTGCTTCTAGAGTAATTGGTGTGATGAGGTGAATTTATGCTTTTTTCTTGAGGGTTTTCTGGTTGTCCAAAGGCTCTTACAGGCAAGCTTTTGGCTTGAGGAGCCCTGTTCAGCCATGACTTTCAAGTGAAGTGAAATTGCTTAATGGACATCCAGTGAGTAACACGTGTCACATTTTAACCTCATCTATGTAGTAAATTTCCACAAATTCCCCCACTTCAGCGTTCAGGACTAGAGCATGACCAAGTTAATGTGAACACAGGCTACTTGCTATCATGTCCTTAAATGGGGTTGGAGGCAGATAAAAAAGAGAGCAGGAGTTATACACAGAGCCTAAGCAGTGTTGGCTGAAGCTTTACCATAGTAGTTATGCATCTGTACAAGCTCATCTTTTCCTGCGTGAAGAATCTGACTGTACAGAAAGTATTGTCAAGGGTACTGAGTAAATAAGCTGAAAAAAAGAAACACTTTCTCTAATCGCTTTCCTTTTCAGTCATCTTGGATTTCATTGGTAACAATAGCAGATAAAGCTCTTACAATTTTATATCTTACGGTCTTATATCATGCTTTAAATAATACAAAACCTACGTCAACTCTATTAACAGCACAGGCTGGGTCAAACATGCTTGGCAGCCTGTTTATAATACTTGAACTGGTATGAATTTAATTTATATCGTCAGGTCAAATGTTTAGCAGTGGTAATACATCAGAAGCACCTAATCTTAACTTAGCTTTTTTATTTTTTGTTTTAACAGGCAAGAGAGCAGAAAACTACTTGTGTGGGAATGACAGAGGATAACAGAGGGTAGTTCTTGATCTTCAGTGAGATGCTTTTAATCTTTCCCAAAAATGTCTTGTATTGAGACTAAAATCAGACACTGTAGCAATACTGAGGCAGTGTTTTCAGCTCAGTACATGTGCACAGCTGAACTGCTGCGTGCTCTACTTCTGTCTAGATAGACACACACAATGCACAAAAGTAGGTCCAATGCTGCTGCTAGAGCTCTGCCAGTACAATCTGGTTTGTACTTTCAGGCAAAGTCAGTGGCCCAGTGGTCTCAGGCACAAATTTGTAAGTAGAATGACACGGTATTTATTGTGAGCTAACCCACCAGCAGCTGTTTGAGAATACGCTTGCTAAGTTTTAGTAGCTCGTGTACACCCATGCACATCTTTTGAGGAATATGAATTTCTACTTAGTGTTAACAGCTGTCTCTGATATCTTGTTCTATCCAACACTACTGACTGGCTGTAGATCACAATGAATATTACTTTGGCCTTTAGCAATGCAAGTCAAAGAAATAATTCCAAAAATGTTAAAGTCAAGGAAGATGAGGTCATTAAAGTGATTCTAGAAAGTAAAAATGAAATACTTTGTTTCAGTTACTCACAGATACTTAACAGTACTAACAGACTCACTGGAGTCTGAGCTTACAGTCTGAGCTTACAGATCACATGTGTTCTATGGCAGAAATGTGCTACAAATATCTTCCAAGAAAACATGAAGATAAAGACCTTGCTACACAGCAAGACATCTATAATCTAAATCACTGCAGCCAAGTTTCAGTCAGAGCCACAGTTTTCACACTGCTTCCTCTCATATAGGTTTCCATTCTTAAAATGTAAAGGAAACTAGCATTTCAGGGTCTTGACAATAAATTGCAGTGAAAAAAACCCCATATTCCTCAATTTTAACTGTTTTAAATACAGGCGTGGTGTGTGATGGCTCATTTGTGCCTACGCATTTGAAAGGGACACAGGAAGAAATCTGAAATAATCCGTGGTCCTGTGGGTATAAAATAATCCCTCCTGCAGGCATTGGTGTGGAATTGGATGTTGGCACCCTTGGGGATGCATCCTGTGCATCATGGTCACGTGTGGAATGGTCAGTGCAAGGTTCTAGTGACAATAGGGAGCAGGGAGATGGGCATGTGCTGCTGTGTGCATTTATTCCCTGAGCACCTAGGCACTCTGCACATCAGTGATCTGTTTTTGACATCTGGAGATAAATTTCTTTGTAACTGAAAAATAAATGTTTGCTTCTGCATGATAAGTACTGAAGATATAATCAATTCAGTGCTTAGAGCCAGCCAGACTGCAACTATCTGTAAATGGGGTTTAATTGGAGCTGCATGTTTACACAAGGAGATCATTTCTTTGTTATACAGACATTCTGGTCAATTCTATGGCTTGACATTTTATCTAGTGAGACGAAGTTGTTCCAGCTTGTTACCTCCAGCTGGTTTTTGGTTTTATGAAGTAATTCTTCTTGTCTGGAAGAGTTTTCCTGCGTCTCTTGGCATGGCTTATAAAACCTGGCCCATTCTATTCTTTATTTTTCCAGGAGAAGGGTAGCTAAGAAATTTGCAGAGTTTTGGGTGATGAGAAGATATATAGGTCACTGAAGGTGAGATAGAAATGAAATGGTTCTGAATTTTAAAAAAGAACATGAAACTGAAAATTTGCATTCCTCTGTAGATGCTTTGGAGTTGTCTTAACTTTTACTGATGTGATCTTTCAGAGGAGGGAGACACTCCACTGCTCCTGGCATGTCAGCTAACCTAGTGCTAGGGAACACAGTGTTGTGGCAGAGAGTGGGAGCTTCAGACAAGGTTTACTAGAGAAGCTCTCGCGTTGAATCATGAGATGCAGAAAGGAGCCCTTGCTTTCTAAACTCCCTCTCAGAGAGGAGCCTGGAAGGGGCTGGATCCAATATTAACCTCAGACTGTCAACAATTCAAGTCTAAGAAATTTTAGAGTGTGATTGAACCTTTGTACAACCTCAAGATTAATGACAGCAAGTCATTATATAAACGTGTATATAAAAATGAATGATTTGTTATGGTAAATGATTAGACAAAGAGATCTTTATCAGAATTATTTACTACAGTACAGAAGCAAAAACTACTAGTAAAGTATGACAGGATAATGCACATTATCAAAGCCATTATATTAAAGCAATTGTAAATAGAGCTAGCAAAAAGAAACAATGATTAAAGTAGAGATTGATGTAACTCATCCATGCCAACATCTGGGGCCATATCTCTTCTGCTCAGCCTTGATGAGAAATGTCAAGGGGTCCCCCCACCCAAAGGAGGAATCTTCATAAGCACTCCAAGAAGGGAGATGTTAGAAGAACCTAACCATATGAAAATGGGCTGGACTTTTATAGTGTAAAGTGATTGACTGCCAGTCATATCTCCAGGTCAGCTTAGCAGCTTATCTGCCAAATCTTTGCCCCACCATCAGGATATTAGTTTGGGGTTGATACGTCAGACTTGTTTTATCATAATTCAACACCAAAACCAGCATGATGCCCCTTCTCAGTTCGCTTCTGATAGCCTTTTAAATAGGGCATGGTCCAACTTCCTTGCCCACAACCCAGGGCAGAACATCCTGCTTCACATACCTGACAATAATGATCGTCTCACAAGTTAGCATTATTGCTGAAATGTTCCTAATACTGGCCTTCATTTAAATTCATTGGAATAAAGGAGTAGAGGTCTCAAAAAGTGTATAACTTATGGAAATCAATTGGTTGTTCATGTTTGGAAATCCTACCTGTTTGTAGCATTTCTGTGGTCATGAGCACAGTACTGTGCAAATCAAAGTGTCCTTATTCAGGGTTTTTAATTCAATATAAAACCCTAACATTATAAACTTATTTTTAATAGCCTGTTCTTTACCATGACCTTCTGTCCCGTTCCACTATAAAAGGGGAAGCCGGGAAGGATTCTTTGATAGATTTTCTGATGAAAAATTAAGTACTAACACGGCAATATTATATCTGAAAACCGTTTATTGAAACGAAAGGGGGATAGAAAAGACAGCAGAGAGGGGAAAAGGAGAGAGAGAGAGAGGGAAAGAAATAGAAGGCAGGGACAGCATTACCACAAGGAATTCTGAGCGCTCTGTTGGCATCAGCTCAGCAGGCAGAGCGTAGGAGCTGCGCAGCTCCCGTGGTGGGCTGGGCGCGATTTGCAAACAGCAGCAGGCTGCGTGTCCCTGTGGATGCGGAGAACAGGCTGCTGTGGGTACAGCCGTGCTCCTGGAACAGCTCCGAGCTTTCAGAGAGTGGATGGCGGTGGCTGCGGAGGTCTTCATGGTGACAGGCTAGCTCGCAGGAGCGGCGAAGCAGGGCAGAGCAGGCAGCGCAGGGAACACGGCAGCAATCGCGGCGGGCAGGAGATGCCTTGTTGCAAACCATGGCAGCTGCACCACAATGAAGAGGGGAGGGGAAGGGGCCAAGCTGATCCTCCAAGCGACCCAAAGCAAAAAGTCGAAGAAAAAGTCACTCCGGATGTTGTGGTTAGCTGCCTTTTATGTGTCCCCCAAATTCCTCCTCCAGCTCAGCCTCTCAGACCTGCTTTTGGTGGGCATTTTTCTCGTGCATCTTTCACAGGCATCAGGGTACTTGCAGTGCGTGAGTGGGGGCAGGGGGAGCTGCTCCCAGCCTGGCCATGGAAATTATCTCTGCCCTGGTTGGCTGCAAAATCTCTCTGGGGACAGAGCAACACAGTTTTTATAGCAATTTTCTTCACCTCATTTGTGACATAGGTTGAGGCATAAGTATTGGTCCCTCTCACCTTCCAAGTTAAAGATGAGAACAGTGTGTGGAATTTCAAATGTCCTCCTGTGCAATGAAAGTCTGTTTTTTCTGTTTCATGTTCTATGTTATTGCTTGGTCAGTCTGTTCTGAACTATTTTCTGACTAGGGAGTGAATGTCAATTGACTTTTCATTTGGTGCAGCAGACTGCTCTGTTATATCATAACCCCCTATTGTGTACAGTCCTGGAGTTTTGGATGCAGACCTCCTTATCTTCTGACCCTGCCTCAGGAAGTGAAAGAATCTTTCCGGACTGCTTGAAGCAAGTGGCAGCAAGGTTTGCTGCTAGCATTTATAATGTGAAACTTAGAGCAACAGTTTTGCATTCATGGTAAAACTGCTTCTCCAAGGGATATTCTGCATTTCATGCAGTAATCCTTCATTTTTCTCAACTGTTAGTTTAATTCAGCTCCAGGTTCACCAGATTACTTTTCTTTCAAACTGCTCTTTCAGCTGATCAAGAGCAAAAAGGGAATACAAGAACAATGAACAATTGTAAGTATTTATATTACATTAATATCTCCCAAAACATACTACATGTAAATTGCACATTCCTTGTGCAATTTCTTCACATGAATTAAAGCATGTTCTTGAAAATTCCTGATCCAGTCTCAGCCATGAGCTCAGAGCCATGAGGTCTGAAATTTTTTTTAACAAATTCTATACTTATAAAAGTAACTATTTTCTTGTTAAAAACAGCTGATACTTTTTATGAATAGTAATAAAACAAAAAGAAAAATGTAGCTATGGACACCTATGTAGAAGGACAAATTCAGTAGGACTGAGACTTGTTGTTTACATCAAGTCATACAACTGATATATCTGACCAGAACTGAATGTGTGTAGGAGTGCAATTGTTTGTGCAGCAGGTAAGGACAAAAATGGAAACACACAGGCCACCCTCTCAGCTGTGACATGGTAGCACAGACCATCTGAAGTGGAGAGGAACTTTAAGGGTTGTTCAAGCGAGTGACCAAGTCTTTTTTTGACCCACTAATACTCTATAAAAGCTCTCAATATACAAGCTGAAATGACATTAAAAAAAATACCCTGTTCTAGCTGTTAAGTAAGCTGTGTGTCTGAGTAAGTACCCAGTGCTGATCATTACTGCCAAAAAATGGTTTCTTTTTCATCAAGAATAAATGTCAGTCACTGCTCTTAGAGCCTAGATATTTCTTCTCAGTAGTCATTTGGAAGCCATAGTTCTGTCCTAGTACTTTGTTTATAGCTGAAGTAGAAGGAACACTGTTCTTGTCATCTTGAGAAATAATTTTTATCTTTCTTTCCATTTTTTGTTTGGCACTTGGTCTGGAATGTCAAATGAGTCAAATTTCTTACCATTGCTATGAGACTCAAGCACAAAGTTTTTTGCTTATGTCAAGCATATATACAATACTGGAAGGATGCATCATACTGTGCTCCTATCAGGACAGATCTGATGTATCAGAATGCCTTTCAGGAGTTTTTGTTTACCCACACTGAAAATAGTGAAGCGAGTGTTGTATGAAGACTGTTACGGAGGTGACAAGCTATTTACTTGTCCCCACAAGACACTGCAAAGCACAAGCAATATCTCTCTTCAAAGAAGATGAAAGTTTAACACCCCTCTTGATCACCAGCTTAGTGCATTATTGATGCTAGAAGGTTTCTGTGTCTTTCTGCGTCTTTCTGCCTTCATATTCAACTGTGTATTTATCACAGAAATTCTGGGATGAGCTTGTGTGGCCTGTATTCTGTTAAACTGGATAACTGGATTGTTTTTTTCCTGGACTAAATGTTTGTGTCAGACTTAAAAATGGGATCAATCCTAGTAAGGATGGAAATAGTCATGTTCTTTTGCACATTTTCCAGATAATTAACTTTTCAGATTCTTTCATTATGACAGTTAAGCACACTGTGAATAAATGCATGAAGCAATCAGAGGCATTGAGCATGATATCAGACAGATACAAGTTGTAAGTGATATTCTTTCTACTAAAGTGTTTTCTTGCTTTGCTGTGTGCTGTTGCCCATCTTCTCTTTATCTGCTCTGGACTGATATCAGTAAACATGCTTGCAGTAACAAGTGGATACTGAAACTTCTTTAGTCTCCCATGGAGATCTTATGGAGAGAGACAACATTTCTCTAGGTGTATATAGTACAACAAAGATGCTTGTTTCCCTTGGCAGATCTTAGCAAAAGGCATTTGCTGGTTTGAGATTCACCAAAAAAGTTTTATTCTTGATCAACGGAGCTGTAGTGGTAGCTTCACTTAATGCTTCATCACATTCACAGGCAGCTTCACAATCTGAGAATTTTAGGACACATTTTATCTCATTATAACTAGAAAATATTGATAAAACTTACTCTGTGCTTTTGTACCTCAGTTGTCCTCATTCAGAAGTAAAAAAGAAATTAAGAGCATAAAATAGTTGCAGCTACCCAGCCTATGCTAGAAGTTAGGATGAAGAAGTGAATATTTCACTAAGAAATCAGGTCATAAAAGTTGTCCTCATGCCAACATCTGCATGTGTAGGAGGAATTGCTATTCCTGCAGTTGTTCTAATCTGGTTACAGATAAAAACCACAAATGTTGTCACATGGGAAGACTTAACCTCCATTATTAGAAAAGCTGCTGTTTAGAACCCAGACACTGAAGAAGCTCCTTGCAAAAATGAGATACTCCTAGTTTGTGCTCCTCTCTCATGCCTTGGGCAATCTTTGTCACTGGCAGCTAAACCACGTGGAGTGGCTCTATAAGCATATACCAAATCAGGGGAAGGAAGGGAAGAAGCAGCCCATAAAGCCTCTTTCTCACTCTCTAAGGTCTGCTATGCAGTCCTCTTGACAGACGCTATGATTAAACCAGTAACCCAGTCTGGCCCTGGTGATAAGAGGGGAGAGTGTCATTTTGTATACTGTAGTAACAATTACAGTTAATATAATTTTCCCAAAGGTCCTCAGCTGATGTCAGTTCTTCCCACGCTGCTGCAAGTTACTGAAAGTTGATATATGGTCAAGATGACCAAGACAGCTGAAAGGTCATAGCAGCATTGCAATATGCTCCTTTTCATGCTCCTGCTGTCAAATGTGGCCAAGCTTAAAGGGTATTTTTTAGTACATGTGCAGTACTTGTTCTTAATGCCCCATTACACATAAATACCTTTTTTTCCTCAAAGATTGAGGGGATCACCTACAGAATTTTTATTCGTTTGGTTTTTTTTTTCCTTATCCTGGAAATATCTGTAAGATCAAGCTGTGTCTTTAAGGAAGAACTATCTCAAAGCTACAGTTCACACTGATGCTCAGATGCCCTTCTTTTGTAAGCTGATGTCTTATTCTTGGACGTGCATCAGCCTCAGTTGCAATGCTGAATGGGTTCCAACTGCTGTATCTAAAGAAAGGACATTTATTGAGTGAATTGAGCCCATGTTTACCATATTAAACCAAATCCTAGCTCTAACTCTAATCACTGAATTATGTTGATGACATTCACAATTTGCTTTTTACCACCTCATTTCTTCTAGTTCTTTTTCCATCAAATATACTTCCATTTTTAGTGTTTTAAGACACACATGATCTTTTTAATAGTTATATTTTTTTAATGTAGTATCAGAGGTGTTACATACACTTGTTTGCAAGGTAGAATGCACTTTGCACTTGTGACATAAATTTAGCTCCCTTGGGTCACAGGATCTCAAAATGCTGCAATATTCCAACCCTCAATATCTTTTCCAGGAATATTTACATTTAAAATAAAATGCAAATTATCTTTTTAAAATAAAAATGGCCAGTGTCACCTAGTGGTCTTTAGTGGTCTCTTATTAAAAAAAACCCAAACATGTACTGGATATTTGGAAAAACTGCAGAAGATTTGAATTACTGGATAAGATATTTAAGGTCTCTTAGCGGAAACAGAAGTGATGTACCCTTAAGCTGGATGTCAAGACTTAGGTCTGAAATCTTGGAGAATTAAAGAACTGTTGTCAGGAGGATCCAGGAATGAATGGGACTTGCCAGTAGCAACCTCCAGGGAACTATTTTACACCTGATCCTAATCATTCATAGGTGCAGAACAGACTGCAGAACAAGCATGTGTATAAAAGGCAAGATTTATTGATCTGTTTTTCTGATCTTATTGAAGTGAATTATAAAGTCATCCATTTATTAATCCCTCTAAATTAACTGTTGATAGTTGGAATTTGAGACAGAGATAAAAGCATAAGAGCAGTTCTTTAGCCTTTGAGGAGACACTTGTATTTGGTTGCCTGGATTAATTTATGGATTAATCTCTTGTTCAGATTCCTGTTTCAGTGGTGTCTAGTAAGGTAACTGGCAGTTCAGCCACACTGACTAGTGTCAGTGATGTAGAGCGTTGGACTACAATGCTATTATTTTTTTAGAGTTCTATGGAATGAGTACAATAAATATATCCACATGAAACTAATCTAGTCCTAGATTCTTCAGGAATTGTCAGAGGTACGTTATGGGTCCCATAATTTAGGCATAGTTGGTTTTTCAGCATGAAGAGACCCTTTGGTGTGAAGTATGAATT
The DNA here is from genome assembly GCA_013396875.1 of Vireo altiloquus. NCBI lineage: Eukaryota > Metazoa > Chordata > Aves > Passeriformes > Vireonidae > Vireo > Vireo altiloquus. The sequence goes on from VZRF01009910.1 coordinate 33,028, forward strand.
GTCCCCTCAGCAAGAAACAAAAAAAACTTGGAAGAATAACTTCAGAGGAATCACATATGAATTACAATGCCAGCAGACTTCAGAGTTATTTCGGTTCATCAAAGGCAAATTTATTTAGCTGCAGTATGGAGAGTTGAAGCAATGTATTTCCCTTAAGGGTTGGAGGCCTTCTAATTTAAGATAAGGTTTTAACGGTGTATGTATAATGCAAAATATTTTTAAGGTAAAAGTTGCTTACCTATAATTTTCAGTCCATTCAAGTGACAGTCTGAGCAGAGACAAAACATATATGGACAAGCTGAGTCTGCTCTGGTCAGTAACTGATTGACACTGATTGACACCGATCCACAATGTCATGAGTACAAGTCCTTGTAAGCTATTTATAGATTTCTTCCTGAGCTTATGCTGTCCAACGCATGAAGCAAACAAAAAACCACCAGAACGTTCCCTTTTTCTGCTCCAGTCACCTTAATGGTGTCTTTTACTGGTACATTTTGATGAGGTCCCTATAACCTGTCTTAAAGAGAGCGTGCAGTGGGTGCACTTGTACTCTGCTTGTCCCTTTTGTTTCTGCTGTCAGAAATCAGAAAAAAAAGGAAAGCAGGTGAACATTCTACCTAAAACTTCCATCTTGTTCACTGGTGGGGTTATTGAAGTCCTCTGTTCCCACGCTGTTTGTTGCAAACCACTGACTGAGAAGCACTGACACTTGTGCTATCAGTGATGCCATCTCGTACTTACAGCGGACCAGCAGATCTCCAGAAAAGTAGCTTATACCTCAGGGAACAGATGGAGAGGAAATAGCCATGGCCAGAAAGGAGAAATCAGTATTTATCACTACAGCTTCTGTAAGTGCAGACATTGTCCCTTTATGCAATGGGCACTAATCTCAAGCATTCATTTTTCTGGTGGCTGTGGCATCCAGCAAGACGAGCTTGAATGGACATGCCATTTAGTGCTGCCTCCCACACATCCCAAGGGCCAGCTCTGTTTTCCTGCAGGCAGTTCTGGTCTGCTGCCCTTGGCTGGCTGTATCCCATACAGCACTCTTGCTGCTGACAGACCCAGGGAAGCTGCTGCCATGATGACCTGCTCTGGGATGAAATTTCTTCTCCATCTGGAGCCAGCACATTGATGAGCCTGCTGCTGATGTTTGTTGCTGCTTATCACCACCCTACATTTCCAATGGGATTCTCCTCTTTCAGTGACATTTGCGCTTCCTTCTGAAGTGGCTTTGTAGTGTAGAGACACCCAGGTGGGTTGCGGTGGTCCCTCAGCTAACCTCTGCCAAAACAAGACAAATGCATGAGGAATGTAATTAGTTTTCTGCTCAGAAAAGTATCAAGGCCAGAATCACCTCTGCAGGCTCATGAGGAAAGGCTGCCTTGTAAGCAGTTTCCCATCTGCCCCATGCACACATTTGCCACCTTGCTTTGCTCACACCCTTCACTTACTTTGTCCTTCCACAAGTGATTATGACTAAGGTTGTCTTCCTTCACCTTTCTCTTTCCTCATGGACTAAAGGCTTTTTTTCCTATGCTCTGCAGTCTCCTCTAACATAATTCCCTGAGCTGTTCTGTGTGTAGACATTGGGGCTGTCTCAGTATCTGTTTGTCACGAAAACACCAAATACCAATCACTTTGGGTGATTGGCATTATGTGTTGAGAGACTAAATTTGTGAACCTTATTTTTCCATCATAGACAGGATGTTATTTTTACCTTGCACTCCAATTGCTGCATACTTCACTGCAGTGAATTTTTCCAAAGCTAATTAGATGTTGGAATGTAAAAGCCTTCATAAATTTTCAGAGGAAATGATTTAGTATCTCCCTCCTGTTTCTGGCCAGTAAGTCACTGAAGGATGTTTTGCAAAGAGACAATCTAATAGGCATTCTGTGCATCACAGCATCTTTCACTAAAAGACATAGGATTTAAGATACACTGTAGCATTGGTTTGGCTCAGACTATTTTATTTTACTGGGCGAAAAAAATAAATGCATTCCTAGACCCTAACTCTAGCCGTGGACTTTCTAAAGCTGTGTAGAAGTGCTGAGTGCTCTGAGTGCCCACTTCCATCAGACACTGAGTTTCTGTCAAAGCTGCCTTGAAAATGCAGGGTGTTCAGTCTGTCTGCACCAAACAAATTAGCCCAAAGTGCCTTCCTTTTCCCTGGAGGTGAGATCAGACCAAAAAGAGTTTCTAAACAAGTTACTGTCACTAATTACTACAATAGTACTCTGGAACAGATGACAACAAGGTGCTTCTGAGAGAGTTGCTTTTTATTTTGGAAAAATTTTGAAGCAGATAAATATGTCGAAATTTCTTGGAGTGCTTTTTGATCTGTTTCACTTCAGGCATGTGATTTATTTATAATCATCACTGAAATGCATTGTGGAGCCATGGTATTCAAAAGATTGCCTTTCCTAAGGAACAGTGCCTTTCTTATTTGTTTTGCAGAAAAATGAAATGTCCCCTTACTTGTGGGAGATCATTGATTTTTCAGTGAGGAAGCTCAAAGTGACTGTAGTTTATCTGAGGTGAGAAACACTGATAATGATGGGGAAGAAAAATCTTTGAACAAGGTATATTGGCGAATGGTTTCACAGTGTGCTTAAATGAACTCTTGCTTCTTGTCTGTACCTGCTGACATGAGCCTTCCCACTCTCAAGTGTGAGAAGCAACTATTCTGTATGACAATCTTTAAGCACCTTCTCCATTCTTTCTTTTCTCTTTAACCGCCCACGTTATAGAAGCAGGCATTGAGAAAGGAGGAAACATGCATGAATAAGTAAATAGCCTCCCAAACCAAGGCTTTGTGCACATTTGCTGAGTGTAAATGTAGCCGGGACCACTACAAGTGTCCTCCAAGGTACATTATTTATTTCCATTTTAGTTTGCACTCTGTTTGGCTTTCCTGCCTCTCAGAATCTGTAGGCTGGTTTGACAAGTGTGTAGAGCTGGTTGAAACTCCATTTTTCTTGCACTTCTTATTTAAGTAAGGAAATAACATGATATTTTGTTTCGCCCAGAAATGGAGGGATTTTCCTGCCTTGAAGGAGATTTGCTAGACGGTTATTTGCATGTAGTGATTAGATAAACAACTGTATCATCCTGCTTTGATACTCGATTGGTTCCTGGATAAACCTACTCTCTCTTTGGGCAGAACCTACCAGCAAAACTATGGTAGGTACTGAGCACCATTTTTCTCTTCATTGAACTGTGCAGTTGCATCCATGCATACCCAAACATGTCCAAGAGTCTACCGTGGTAGGATTCAAGGACCAGTTGTTGGCTCTTAGGATATCCTGTTTCTGCAGGATCAAGCAGAATGAAGGTAAGGCAAGAAAATTTAAGTTTAGGTATGTCCTTTGTAAGTACCAAGGAGAATAATGTCATGTGCTCAGTTTAGTGAAATTAATCCTGCAAAACTTTTGGGAAACAGTATGAAACAAAATTGGTTTAAAAGGCAGACTTGTTTGATCAGAGCACGGAAGCAGAACAATGGCTGGGCATCCAGCATATTACCTGAGAATAAAATTAAATATGTTCTTCAGGATAAGATTTTATTATTGTTCAAAGATACTTGCCATTCGAAAATAGCCAAACCAATCCAACCAAAAGCATGTCTTTGTTGAATGAAGGTTAACCTTGATGTTGTTCTTGCCTCCCCTTGGAAAGGAAAATCTATGAAATTATTTTCATAAATTTGCTGAAGAAAATAGACATACTCTTTAGAATACTCTGACACTATTAAGATAATCTTCAGAACAGTAGCTGGAGTGGGAAATCATTGTCCTGGTTGTTATGGTCACATCTGTCAATACTGTTGATACCATTCATGGGTTTCTTCTGTTCAGGAAACTTCAATGATCACTAAATACATCTTCTCACCTTCTACCTCTGACCTCTGCCACACAACAACCAAACTAGTGAGCAGACCCAATGGAGATTGATATTAAGTTGTTTGACTGAATCTTTCGAGCTACTTTAATTTAACCATGGAGTATGTGTTTGTTTTAAGATGAATAGCCTTTTTGTTGAAAACAAATTTTCACTTGCAACTGTTTCTTTCAAGTATAAAGAGAGTTGACTCTAGATTTGCTCTTCTGAGTAGTAGTACTTGAAAAGCTACTGAGGCCTTTTTTTTTCTTTTTAATTTTTCTTCTCTGTGCTTAGAGACCAAAGTAAATTGACATAAATTTCTGTACTGATTCTTTTGTTCAGAGCCCATTTGCAGCTGAATACTGTTCTTTCATTTTTGTACAATTATGGATGTTTTCAAGCACTAGAAAAATCTGTAAAACTTTCTTCTTATGCATTATTCTTCCCCAAGACCTTGGCATATGCACACACACATATGGTCCAAATCCTGGTGGACTTCAAACTAAATTGTGCTTTCAGATTATTTTAGTGAAGTGGACATTTTCATAAACACACTTTGACCTGGATTTAATCCAGATGCTAACACATTGTTAACATTAACAAGCGATAAGAAAAATGGTCATTTCAGAATATTCATGCATTCATGCCATAAAAAATATTAGTAGGCTTGGAGGCATTTTTATATTCTGTACAGAAAATGTCAAGCCTTCACTGTGTTCTTAGACCACTGAATTTTAAGTTTTATATTTAAGAGTAATCAATCTCAGCAATTTACTTGGATGTTTATTATTATTCTATATTTTTTTCCTTTTTCAAGAATAGCAACTTTCAATAAGTACTGAGACACAGCTTAAGGAGTGAAGGAAATACAGTAATTTTCTTAAATATATCATACGATTTGTGATGAGTCCTATTTATTCTTCAAATACTTACTAGGTCAGTTTAAGGTTCCTGTGGTGATGGTTCCTCTTGCATTAGCACCTGAGTTACAAATAATCTGGCTGCCCATTTCCACAGGGAGCCAGGGCTGAGAGCTCCAAGAGCAGGAGACCGTTTCTTTCTCAGCCATGACAGGGCTTGGCTTTCATTTGACTCTGAGAGGATGCATTTTCCAGCAGACTTAGAGTTCACAGTTCTACCTGATAAAACATAGCTCTCGCATTTCTCAACCTTTTAAAATTCCAAGGATGCATTGCTGAAACAATCAGCAGACTGTATATCAAAAATTGCTGCAGAAGCTTCCTTTTGTCAAATCCTGCAATTTTTGGCTAAGATTTGGGATTTAATTTCATCTTTTATTCCTCTCTTTGTTTTGTGTGTGACTGTAGATATGCATATGATGTTGTGTTTGGGGGCTTTTACATACAGATATTTTCTAAACTACATTCATGTGCTTTTTTGAATTACAGAATGTGTCAAAAACCACCATTTTGAAGCCATCAGGTCGACAGAACCTGTGATTTTCGTCATTCCTTCATGCATTATTATAGCTCTATTAATATTTTTGGAAAATCACATTGTTTCTGCACTTCAGGATCCAGCTGTTCCAGGACTCTTTATTAAGGGGTCTAAATAAGAATTTACCATTAGTATTGCTAAGAGCACTGCAAAAATGTCCTGTTTTTCTCCTCCAGCCTCACTGTGAACTTTTAATGTGTACTAATCTATTCATTTAGGCCATATTCCCTTCAGCGAAGAAAATTAATGGTGAGGTTTTAATTTGTCTGCATTTCCATATTATGAAGCTGAAATGGGAATTAAAGGATATTACAGGAGGCTACACAATAAAACCACTGCTGGAATAAATAGCCCCCATCAGAAACGCACCAAAGTCTGCATGATTTTGAGCCCTGACTTAGACCTTGAGGATCCCCATCAGCTGGTTGTCTTGCAGCCCTTCTGAGGAACAGGGGAGGTGCATTAGGAACAGCATAGCCAGCAGAACAAGAGTGGTGATCTGCCCCAAACTCAGCCCTATAGCTATTACTTTAAGACATGCTTATAGTAGGCATAAAGCTAGTTATGCTTTGTCTTTGGCATATGAAATAACTCAAAAAGGACAGGTCAAGGACAGGTTTCTAGACTATTTCTAATTTCATGGAACAGCTTTTGGCAAGGCTCAAAAAGAATTACTTCAGATGAGCATATTTTTCATGATAAAAACAAAGCAATAAAGTGACTGGGCTAAATACATGATTGTCTCTCATCACTAAGTAAAATGAAAGTAGAGAGAACATCTGTGACCACAGAAGAATTCAGATAATAGAAAATTTACCATATTTTACTTTTGAAGACTTGTGCTGCATCTAAAGAGATGGAAGTCACTCTTCCAGTTGTCCTGGCTTTACTCATTTTATAATGCAAAATATATTGGATATTGCTTTTCTGTAGACAAAATGGTTATTATTCTACTGAATGTTAGAATAATTTAGCCTCTAAACCAGCTAGATTATGCATCATGTCACAAAGATTGTATTTGAAAGCAGGCAGTAGAAAAGCATCAGTTATGAAATATTTCTTATAGTTCTAATATTTGGATATTAGATCCTAAAAAAAGCCTTAGCAAAACAAGACATAAGTAGACCCTACTGTATTTTATCATAGCTTTGTCATCCCAGCTTTGAAAAGGACATTTTCATGGTAACTTAATTGCTGGAAAGAAAAGATGAGGGTATGTGCTTAAGTATATTTTGATCGTCATAAATATCATGAAGGGATTCTGAATATCTGCTTTCTATGTGAAGGTACAGTGTTGTGCTTACCCAATAATAATTTTGGTTATGAATACTCCTATTACTTACTAACATTTTAAGTCATAGATCTAGTAGCAGACTCCAAGCCACCAGATGCAAATGTGAAGTGAAAGACTGGATTTTACAGCCTTTACATGTCCCACTGTGTTTTGTGTTCCTTTATTCTTAGAGTAATGCTGTGATCATTCTGTTGGGAGTCTCCACCAGATAATGGTAAAGTTTATTTTAGCTGCCTAACTGCTTGTTTAGACAATCAGTATCTGTTCTGTTGAAACTGGAGCTAAAATGGAGAATTTTTGCTTCATTTTAATACAGACTTTTTCTCTGTTTCATTCCCTATTGCTGATAAAGCAGGCCAAGGTGAAGTTAAAAAAAATCATAACTTTATAACAGGTTTTGAAATGACTTGAAAATTAGTTAAAACTACCAAGTTCTATCAATTCAAGTATATTAATTACATTATATGCAGTTAACAGGTAAACTGTTGAAGCTAACTTGGTTTATGTTTGCACTGCATTAGTAGCGTAAAATAAGTTTAGCCTAAATCTGAAAGAATATTGTGGTCTACCTTAATGATTTTAAAATTAATGTACTTCTGAAAAAAATTCCCAGTCTGTTTCTCACACAGAGCTTCTGAGTATCTGCAGGATCAACGAACGAGATAATCTTTAGGGGAGAGGATATTTGAGTTACGTGTGGCAGGTTTAATTTTGTTACGGAGATAGAGATATTTTCTATATATGTATATACTCTGCAAGGATGACAGTGTGCAGTGTGCCATCTGCTCATTTCAACTCTTTCCATATTTATCACCAGTAGACACTGAAGTTTTTCATTTTCCTCAGTGCTCTGAGTTTCTTTTATGTTTAAATTTTTTTTCCCTGAGACTTAGGAAAAAAACCCGCAGAGAGAATGGAGTGGTCAGCAAATCCACATACTCAGGTGAACAAAATAGATCAAGTATAACATTGGTTACTGCTTTTACACACCTGACAAATCCGTCCAGAGGCAATGCCTGAGGATCCATATACCCTTATATAAATGAAAGGGCTTTTTGCATTGAGATAAGCCTTATAAACCTATTTTCTGGAGAGTCTTTGTAGCACGGTTGCACCCTTAAGTTCTACAACTCAATACCATATTTGATTAATTGTTTTTTCCAACTAAGAAATCTTCTTATGAACAATGTTTGGAATTTCAAGCCTGAAATAAATTTAAAACCAATACTGTCATTCTATTCTTCTGCCTTAGTGTTTGCTGAATGTCCCAGAGACCTCTGATACAATTTTTTTTTTGTGAATCCCTTGAATTCTTCTGCACAGCCAGCACAAATAATTTGTCATCAGTTATATTTTTTAATAATGCCCTTGTTTTACTGTGCTCCTGTGTCGATACCCAAATCACTCCCCTAAGTATGTTCAGCCATGGGTTTCTTATGCTGTCTTTGTGGTGTTTCCTGGTCAAACTGTACATACATCTTATTCCAGAGGTCTGCTACTGGACTAACCTGATCCAAAGATGCAAAGCAGGTTTGGAGATTTTGGGGGGATTGAGTTTGGTTGGTGGGTTTTTTTGGGTTTGTTTGATTGTTTGTTTTTTCAAATTTCTGGACTCATGCATATTCTCCTGGGCATCACTGCTTCAGTAATTAAGGATGGGCCATTTCTTCACTTTTCTGTAATCTATGAAAAGTCTTTACTTAGGTCTGTCTCTGCATGAATACATTAACTTTCACAACAGTCAGGTTCTTAGTTCCCATTCAACTTACAGTGAATCATCTCTGGGGATGAGCTGTTGCCTGCATTTCAAGTTTGTCCTTCACAAAATGTTCATCTTGAATTAATTACTTTTTTTTATAGAAAAATAACATTTGGTATGATCAAGAAAAATTAAATAATTTCACTAGAGTTTAAAAAAAATTACCTTGTTTTCTCATTTGCAGTCAGAGATGAAATCCTAGTAACTCTGAGTGATTGAATGAGGGATTGAGCTAGAAGAGATTTTTCTAGAAATAGGAATAGCTGAGAAAAGGCAGTAAGTACCAAGCTGTGAGGGAATAATGTGCTGATAATTTGTATTAGCATTAAATGCACCTCTAAATCTCACACGCTTATATAAAGCTGTGAATCTTTCCAGGATTATGTATCATGATTTGCATAAATTATTAAGCATCTTTGGAGAGAATACAAATACCCAGAGGTGCCAAAATCAACCTATTAAAGCGCAGTAATAAAGGGGATTTAAACACATAAGTTAACAAATAATTAGAGCTATAGCATTATCAGTTTGAATGTTTATGGCTAATAAACCACCCTCTCAACTAATGTACTTCTAATTTGTATAATTTTCTTGTGATTCAGTATACGGTATTTGAGATAATTGTACTGTAGGTTGCTAATTTTAAAAAGTAGCAACTGGAGACCATGGCATGAGAAGCAATAGTGTCTGAATTAACCATAAAATGCATTGTTAACCAATCTGAGATTTTTTTCACTGTTAAAAGTTAATGTCACATCAGAACTAGCAGTTATTATCTCTCTTTGCACAAAGGTATTCAGGGCTGTGGCACCACAATATTCTGACCACAGCTGACTGCAGTGCAGGCAAACACCACAGCTGAAAAAATAACCTATAATGAAGAGCTTGTATGACAAACTAATAATTTTCTCATTAGGGAACATGACAATCAAGATTCTTACTAGCTTAATCATCCAGATTCACCAATGACAAATTCTTCCCTGCAATTTCTCATCCTTTAAAGTACTTGGATTAGTTATTGCTGCAGATCAGTTCTGTAAATTTAAACTCTTCATCTACAAATGTTCACCTCTGGAGAAAGTAAAAATTAGCTTTGAAAGTACTGCTACATAAACTATGCACTTTCATATTTTTTTCCTATTTCTAGAAGTCACCAGTAAAGATCCAGGGCATATGCTGAACACAGTGTGATCTTCCTGGACAGCAAAAATATTATATGTGACTCCTTTCTACCTCACACTGCCAGGAAGAAGATTGGGAAAATGACCAATGTTGAATAAAAATATCAGCTCTGGTGTGGGGGATGCCTCACTCCAGGTGGGTTCTTCTTGTCTGGCAGCCCCAGAGCACGGAACTGGGGACAAGCACCCAGGGCTCATGGCTGGAGCTGCTGCATGTGCAGCTCATCATGCTGAATCATGGCTGGTGGCACCAGGGAAAGAGAAAGGAGGCTAAGTGATGAGCATCCTGTAACTGGCTATGGAAGGAGAAAGGAAAACACAGTCAGCTGGTAAAGGTCTCTGGTGAATTATCTCTGTCCTTCCAGAAACTGGTACTTTGGCATCATACTGCATGAGGTTTTATGTGTGTGCCAGCTCACATCAGCCCCTGCCCGAGTCTAAATACATTACAGGGATGCTGACCTTGGTTTTCTCTTCTTGGTGCACAAACCTGACATAGACATGTCCTCTTGCTTTGCTTTCTGCTATACACATCTTGTTCTTCTCTCCCTGATCACTATGGATAATGTAGAATTAGCTCCATGCCACAAGATGCAAGACAGTAATAATGCAACACAGTTGCTAAAAATCACTTGAAGACAGGCAATCAGCTACCAGCACCAAATCGTCCTGAATTGCAGTTTAAATTTTGTCTAAATGTCAGAAAAGATGGATTCTTAAAAACTGAGGAGAGGATACGCTATGCCTTTGTTTCAGTCTGAGTATTGCCCTGGAGCAAGTCAGGAAACAGGTTGTAATTGGAGCCGCTGTTCTTTCATTACTTTCTCTAAGTGCATACTGCAGAGGGGAAGGCAAGAAGAATAAATTGAATATATTGTTTTGTACAAAATCTAGGGCTGGATTGCTCTGTACTGGTTACACACTTCACAAGGTGGATGGACCCACTCCTCTCAGTCTGACATCTCTTGTCGGAGGGACCTCAGCAGCACTGACTTCTTCCCTTTGCTTCTTGAGGAGGAGTGTGTGGGATGTTAGAAAAATAGTTCATAAAGATGAGGGAAAGGGATTGCTGCTGCTCCCAAGCTGGTATAGAGATCATTTAGGTTAGAAAAGACTTTTAAGGTCAAGTCCAATAATCTGTAATATGTCTGAGGTTAGACCTCTGCACCATTTCACATAGACTTGGCAAGTTTAAACTGTGCCAGTTTACTCTCTGTACCCTGGCCAAAAAAGCCAAGGGGATCAAGGCCAGCAGACACTTTTGTTTTCCTCCTCATCTGCTTAGACACCACCAGGCTATATCTGATCTACCCATGATGAAAGGGAAACAGAGGCTTGCATACTTTTTTTCTGCTGAGCAATTAAGAGCTGAGCAACAAGTTAGCTTCAGAAAAATAAAGAAATTATCTCTTGCGTGTGTCCAGACTGACCGTCTGGCTGACCGACTGCTGGCAGCGTGTCACTCCCCAGGCAGCCTGCTGACAACCCAGCACACATCAACCTCATTTTCTGAGTGATTCTTTTTTGTTAGGAAAAGGAAAAGAGCATTTGAAGGCTCCTTGTTGGCCTCACAGCTGGATTTGGAAACCAGACAAGAAGTTACCTGGGGCTGATGTGGCAGTCTTTGACACTGCCTCATTTAGTAAGAGAGCTCACATCCCAGACAGCAACAGAAGGAAGAAACAGCAGTATTCCCATGGTGCCATACTTCTGGCTACCCTTGAAGTGTGTGCCCTCAGTCTGACACAGAGTAGGAATAAACCACCTGCCCTGTGGTCCATGCTGCAGCTGAGTACCATGGGTTCTCCTCACCCTAGCCCGTGCCTTTGCTGGGAAGTGTTCTTGAGAAAAATAAACGTTGGGACCAAAATTAAGAACATGAATGTAGCAATGACTATATGGAGTAATAATGAGTAATTCTGTGTTTGTATTCACAGGGATTAATCTTCAGCGGTCAAAAGAATGTAATTATTTGATGTAAGTGATGACTATTCTTATTAATAATGTTTATAATCTCTCTCCCTAACTATTAGATATGCTATTTGAGTTCCCTTTCTTATCATTATGGTAGAGGAGTTTCCTCTTTTAAAGTTAATTTCCTTTTCTACCCCTAGTTTCCCTTCCTAAGAGAGGTAAAAACCTTCCTGAAATCTGATAGCTCTGCTGTTCTGGACCAGAGCAGACAGCCAGTTCTGTTTCCTTGCCAGTTAGTGATTTTCTCATGCTGACAGATGTGCGAGACAGTGATAGATCAGATTAATTTCTGAAGTGAGCCGACATTTGAACCCAGCTAATTTAAAATGTTCTTTCTGTGTTTAGTCTGCTCAGGCAATTTAACTGCAAATCTCTCTCTCAGTACTGTCCCTCCAGCTCGTGTGGTTGGGCACACGGAGCCAGAGCTGAGCGCTTGCTTATTAGGCAAACAGACGCAGGCAAATCGGAAGCTCCTGTGCGTGCAATTCCCAGCGTTAATTGCCTGCTCTGCTTTACCACAGCTTTGTAGGACAGCTCGACTTGCCCCTTGCTAGAGGATGGCTCCTCCTCAGCTGGTCACCCAGGATCCTGAGGGTCATCACTTTGGGAAAGGTGGTGGAGGGTATGAGCTTTAGCCATCTCTCAAGGCAGTTCTCTGTTTAATCCTATTATTTTCTTGCTTTCCATGACTCACCAGCCTCACAATGTGATTTGAAGCAGCCTAGCATAAATATTTTTTTAAAACATTCATTTGTTTTGTTTCCACAGATGTCCTTCCCAAAGCTGCTTTCATTTCGCTCAATTCCTGTCTTTGCTATTTCATCATGAATACATTGCAGGCCTCTTTCTAGGATATTCAAAGGTACATGCATCAGAAAATGGCTCTTCTGAAGAAACTCTACAATTTTCGGTGTAAATAATGAAAGCCCCAGATTGTTTTCAGTGAAATTTTGATTTTTTTTTAATAGAAAGCAAGCACAACCTATAAAAATTGCTTTAATCAAAATCTCAATGTTTCACTGAAAAAGTCATGATATAACATATTTGAAAAGTAAACATAAGCAGAAAGAGAATGCTTTTTCTTTTGACAACACTGGTTTATCACTTCCAGCCCCTTGAAGTTCTTTACACTTTAAATTTACACAATGTGAAATTATTGTCAATTATGCTAATCTTTTTAATCCACATTCTTAATGTTTATAATACTGTAATCTTTCAAACACTCAATTTTTTTCGTATTTTATCTTCCTCCCAGTTTGATAGGCAATGAATCCCTTTCCACACCTTCTTTACTGTTGGTCTTTCCCCTATTAAGCATGTAATCTTTACACAATTTGACCTAGTTCAGCTTCTGTCTAATAAATGCATTTCTACTGTAGCCAGCTCTCATCATCCTTTTAATTTAATCTCATCTGATTCTAAAAGGAAAATGGAAAGTCTTCCCATGGGTTTTCAAAGAAAAGCCAGACAACTTTTCCAGTTATTCCATCTTCTGGTTGAATTCCATATTTCTGGTATTGAAATAAGGTTAGGAGACTACCATTACATATTACCGGAACAATGAAAAACCAAAATGCCACAGAAAGATAGTAACTAATTTTTGATCTTAAAAAAATTAATCTTAAAAAAATTAATTTTAGACGTTTTAGAAAGTTTTGCCATTTGCTTTTGAGAACTTGGAAAGGTTTCAGAAGTCTTTGTGAAAGAAACTTTTTTCGGTTTCCTCAGGAGTTTTCTCTTTTCAATGGCACTTTCTGCTCAGCTACAGCCCTGGCAGTGCCAGCCTGGCTGTTTGCACTGTCACCTCTCCTGACATCTCCTGAGCAGAGAGTGCAGCCTGTTCCTGTGCACTCCTGTGCCCAACACAGGCCCTGCCCCTGTCCTTTAGGCTTTCTGCAGTCACAGCCACAGCTCTGTGCAAGCAATTCACCTTCTACTTACAATCTACCATTTTAACCATTTCCTAGACCTTATATGCCTTCATCCAGTTTCATTTATAACTGCTAACTTCAATATTTTAATCGACCATTTTTCCACTGTATTTTGATTTTCTGATCTAAGACTGAAGAATGGTGTTATCTCTCTTAAGAGTGGATTTCTTCAGCACCACTTTGGGCAATTTTAACAGCTCCTGGGACAGCATTTTGAAACTGTGTGGTCTCATATATTAAATAACAAAAAAATAAAATTAAACCTTGCTGAAAATTCTAATTAAATATAAGAGTAAACTAATACTATTTTGTTTCTAAAGCATATTTAAATGAGTGCTTTCCCTATAAGAAGCATATAGCATATTGTTTACTACTTTGGAGAAATGGTACCAGTATGTGGCAGGTAATAAACAGGAACATTTACCTTAATAGCAAAGTCTTTTTTGCATAAGTTGCATACATTTATTTTTCTCTTTTTTCAGGACACCCTATTATATTTAGCTTTTGTGAAGCTTTGAAGAGAATGTCTAATTTCTGTCTCACAGTAATTCCTAGCTCGCTATAAATATAGTGTCATTCTTGAGCAGCATTGTGCACTGAATCCGTAATGTCTTACAAGGAAATTGTTTCAACTCAGTGAATAAATGAAAATCACTTGGGATTCATTCCAAATCTGAATTTTTTCATCATCTAACTTGCTCAGTGTCTTGATTTACTTTCTTTTCTATATTCAGATATTTAATTATTTACTCCACAAAACCTTAAGAAAAGGAAGGAGAGCCCCCCATCACATCAGATCAAACATTTGTAAATATTGAACAATTGATAATAAGGCATCTTAGAAGAGACCATGATCATATGATGTGACAGTACTCTTTAATAAACCATTTCAAGAAGTGTTTGCTTCATTGTCTTTGGTTGTTGTCACGGACTGGTTACTTCAAGGGTTAGAAAATGCTGAGAAGAGAAAGTCCATGGGCAGCCATAGTGCCCTCTGTACAATTTGAATTGATTTTTCCTTTTGTGACACTGCAGAAGGTGGTGACTGTTTTCATTTTTTTACAGAAAAGTTTTGCTAAGCATTTTTAGCAGAAGCAAGACCTCTCTAACGCACTTTGTGGGTTTTTTTTTTTACTCCTTACATGCAGGACTGCAGGTAGGTAGGGAGGCCTGTGTGACTTCCAAGCTAACAGTGCCGGGGTCTTTATCACAGGTCTTCCAGACAATGGGCAGAGAAGTCAGAAATTCAGAGTGAACTATGCCCATAACACCAAGCCAGACCATCTCCATACGGATTAAGGTGTATGTCAGTGCACTTCAGTGAGTGCTTAGGAAGGGGCAGCTCTCTCCCCCCACACTGCTGTCTTCTTCTGCCCCTTTCTTGCTCAGAATATATGTGGGACTGGAATATTTCAGATAATTTTCCTACTCTGGTTCAATACACACTGTCAAAGAAGGATTGGAGGGCCTGGGGTACAAACTGTTCTTCAGGGTGCTTTTGAAACAGCTTGGCTGTGCTCTGTTCTAGAATCATGATAAACCGTAAAATGTCAGGTCACTCCTAAAAGAATTAGTAAATGGGAGAACAAGTGCTATGTACAGGAGGAGTAACAAGGCTCCTGACAAAATATGAGGACAGAGATTGTTCATCTGTACTGTATATTGTGCTGCTTGTTTGTATGTTTATATATATATATATATATAAAGCAACCCAGATTTCTGAGACTAGAGAGTCAGCTTTAGAAAAACTGATGACTGAAGCAGAGAAAGCATTAGCTTTCTCATTAAATGCTAGTTACTGATAACACTTGACTGACCTATATACCTCTTAAACAAGAAAAAGGTATTTCTAGAGTGCCTCGGGAAATTAGCCATGGCTAAATTTTCTTTAGATTTTAGGAAGTATGTTAATAATTTTATGCTTACAAGTTTCCTAATGTGGTTTGAGCTCGGCAGCTGTTGCTTACTCTGCTGGTCTCATGCAATGCAGCAGAGCTGTTGCCTGAATGAGAGCTACAGAATCCAGCCACAGCATAGCAGAATATTGATGAGCTGGCTGGCATCCTGTTTGATGCCTATGGAAAGCAAATAAACCCCTCAAAAAATCTGAAATACTGAAAGAGTCCCTGCTGTGGTACAGAGCCCAGCACTCTGGGAGGGAGAAGGAACCTTAATCTGTATGACCTTCCCCCTGCCACTGCACACCAAACTCCCTGGTGCAGTCCATAGGGAGGCTTCAGAAGTGATGGATGGATGCAGGGCTCCTGTGCTCACCAGAAGCCCTTTTGGCACCTTCATTCCTGCTCTTTGGGCCCAGCTCTGGCCAGGAGTGCCTGCCACTTTCCTTCCCAGAGCACGGACTCAGAGCCAGGCAGGGGAGTGCAGGGCAATGGGGTACAGCTCTGTTTTCCATTGTGGGAAGGAGGGTAACACCTGCAAGAAGGCAAAAGGGAATTTTTCCACTCCACATCTGAAACCTGAATTTTACCTCTAGTGAGAAGAAACCCTGAGTCAGCTCTGGCTGCACACCTGACAGCTGCATTTAGAAGTCTTCTGTAACCTACTGTAAGGGGTGCTGTGCATTTGTGTGTGTACCTCAAGTGCTGGAATAGTCATGTGTTTGCAGTTCAATAGTCTGAATTATTTTTGAACAACCACAAGTGAATTTGGACAAGCAGCAACTTTAAATATTAGCCTTTAGCCTTGTCACAGAATCATAGAATATTCTGAAATGGAAGAGTCCCACAAAGATCATTGAGTCCAGCTCCTGGCCCTGCACAGGACACCCCAAGAGTCACTTCTTGTGCCTGAGAGCATTGTCCAAATGCTTCTTGAGCTCTGTCAGGATCGGTGCTGTGACCACTTCCCTGGGAAGCCTGCTCCAGTGCCCAAACACCCTCTGGGTGATAAACCTTTCCCTAACACCCAACCTAAACTTCCCCTAACACAACTTCATGTTGTTCCTTTGGGTTAAACATGCCCAAATCCTTTGGGTTAGATGCCACAGAGTGGGTGCCTTAACTGTATGCATGTTGTATAGGCTGTAAGGGCCTCTTCTATCCTTATCGAGGGGGGAGTTAATCTTCTTTCATGCAATAGTCAAAAAAGGTCACAATTCAAAGTGATCAAACATCCATCATTCATAAGACTAGACATTCAAGTGAATAAACCTTGTCCTGCTTCAATCACCTACTTCAAACCTGCCTAGAGGTTTGAGCGGATGTGCACACACCCTGTGCCTGCACTCCTACAAGTGAAAGTCCTATGGAAGGACACAGAGAGACCTGGGTTATGAAAAATGGCATAATCAGTAGCATGTAGCATCAGTCTGACATGTGCCTACTGTCACTTCTCTTCCTGATCCTGGGGGTGCAGAAGACAAGTTCTGTGTTCAGCCATCTGTTGATGTCAGCCCAATACCCTTCAAAAGCACCACAAGCATATTCACAGCAACACTGCTAAATACAGACAGCAGAGGAAAGATTTGGAAGCAGCAGTATTTCCCTGTTAGAGTCTAATGTCTCAAATAATGAGATGCATGATGACTGCCTTTTGCTGATAGCTGGGCTACTGCTTGCTTTCATAAGAAATGATTTGCTGATGAAAAGCCAATCAGCAAAATGCTGAATGTATTACTATGTAATTTCATGTGAAAAGAGATAAAAACACCCTGTATCCTTGGATAATAACTAAATATTGATTTTCTAGTAGTTGTTTTATCTTCACCCAAATCATCATTTATTAATGGAGACAGTTCAGCCGCTGGTTTAAATAGGATTTGCTGAAGTTTAAGTCCCTATTTCTCTTACAGTGCAGCTCTAGGTAAGCAAATGGTTGGTAGATCTTTTCATCAGCGAGCACAAGGCAAAGGTATTCCAGACTCATATGGTGAAGCTCATGAGCATCGATTGTTGAGGGAGACAGCAAAAAATAATGACAATGATTCATTTCAAGAAGAATTAGTCCTTCATGCAACACATATTTAAACCTTGAAATCCTTGGCCAGGGAGCATTAAGTACTTGAATAAGCATAAAAAGCAAGAGAGGTTTACTTGGACAAGTTTGAATTGAAATACAAAAACTTTGTTGCATTCAAGGATTTACTTAATATAGATTACCAATGTGCAGTGTTTGTAGCTCTCCAGAAAACACAATATACTGGGGGGAGCTGTCATTAAATGCCTGCTCTTTCACTATTCTCTCCCCATCAATTATTCACCTGTTCTGGCCCTTTAGGCTTAGACAGACCTTTGATTCAATCTTGTCTATTCATTCTGATGCTCTAAAAAAGAAACGTTCTTACACGTTCTGTAAGTAATTTTCAGTTTGACCTTTTATTTACAAAAGGTACAACCTCCAACGTAGGCAAGACAATTGATGAAGTAAGAGCTTGCCTTGTTAGCTTGGTTGCGTCTCAGCTTATAAAGAAAAATCAATCACATTGAGTCCACATTCAGAGTTCACATTTCTGAGTCAGCTACGAGGGAAACTGAATGACTTGGTGTATAGGGCACCAAGAAGAAAAGAATAGTAGAGCAGAGAATCTAGGTTCATCTGTCTCCTAAAACTAAATCAATCAATCCATAAATAAGTAAATTTCTTTTTTTTAACTCTCTTAGCTGTTTCAAACTGAAATTGCAGATTTTTGTCTACCAGATTTTAAGGAGAGGTAGGATGCACCATTATTTGACTTCTTATAACATGTCAAATTGCTGCCTTCCACTGCAAGGAAGAAAATGATGAAAGAAAATGAAGTGCTCTTGTTAGCAAATACACTTAAAGTAAAATCCTAAGAATGTTCCTTACTAATGAAAACCATCAAGAAATCCCTCCAAATGTGAAATTGTTATTGGAAATGGTTATTTCTCATAAGAACAGACAGTTCTTGAATATCTCCAGTGATGGAGACTCCACAACCTCTCTGGGCAACCTGTGCCAGTGCTCAGTCACCTGTGCAGTAAAGAAGTTCTCAGGTGGAACCTCCTGTGCATCAGGTTCTGCCCATTGCCTCTTGTCCTGTTGCTTGGCACCACTGAGCAGAGCCTGGCTCCATCCTCTGACACTCTCCCTGCAGATACTGAAGGACAAGGATGAAGTCCTCTCTCAGCCATCCCTTCTTGACACTGATTAGGCCCAGCCCCCTCAGCCTTTCCTCACAAGAGAGATGCTCCAATCCCTTCATCATCTTTGTTCCCCTCTGCCAGACTGCTCCAAGGCTCCATTGTCTCCCTTAAACTGGACACAACCGTGCTGATGTGGCCTCACCAGGGCTAAGCAGAGGGGCAGGATCACTCCCCTTGCCCTGCTGGCAATGCTCTTTCTAATGCACCAGGACACCATCAGCCTTCCTGGCCACAGAGCACATTGCTGGTCCATTGTCCCCAGAGCTGCTTCCCAGCAGGTTGGCCCCAGCCTGTGCTGGTGCAGGGGGTTATTCTCGCCCAGGTGCAGGACCTTGCCCAGCTGAAGGACCCTGAATGTGTCCTGGTTGAACTTCAGATGTTTCTTCTCTTCCCATTTCTCCACCCTGTCGAGGTCTTTCCGAAGGGCTGCACAGCACTCAGCGTAGTGATAAAATCCACCAGTTTTGAGGGAGGAGGGATGTCATCCTGGGAGAAATACTTTATTCTCCTTTTTGGCACATTTAAATGCCAAGTCTTATTTTTATTTGTCTTTTTTTTGTGGGAATATGTGCTGTAAAACACTCATTGGGCTAACTGCTGCTCTTCTGCCCCATTAGAGAACCAGAAAAATTTCAGGAGAATTAAATGAAAGCACCATATTGCCCAAAAGATGTGTGAGCACAAGCACTCACAAATCAACCAGGCTGTAGTTTTGCAGAAAATGGTTACAACAAAAGGAAAAATTCAATTTCAGCAAATGTTTTGATCATGTCTGCACATGGAATGATGAAAGAAACCCAAACAATACAGTCTGGTCCATACTCATTAGAGTCAATGAATACTATTTAATTACAAAGATAAGAACTCACACCTACAGGTGTTTTTCTTCACGCTTTTTTGTTTACTTTTTCATCTGGTAAACTCTTACTGATCTTTTACTGCTGTTGACTCATAGTTTGTATGCTTTTCTGAAAAAATATCTCAATATCTCTATCTCACTTGAACCTATACCTCTTGTAATTTCCACAGGATCTTATGTAGCTGGCTGCTTACTTTCTACCAGTTCCAATGAAAAGGAGCCCCAGGTCACAGAAAACAAGCAGCACTTCACGAACACCTTTGCTGCTGCTCTTTCTTTCAGAAAAAAGAAGAAAAAAAAAAAGCAAGGAAAAAAGCTTTACCTAAGTTTGACTATTTTCTCTCTGTTTCTATGGGAACAAGAATAGATGAAGGAGCAACTGCCAGCCATCAGCTGGATTGCTGAAACTCAAGCCAAGGTAACTGGCTGCTGATGAGGAACCTCAGGCTTCATTTGGATTGTCCACTGGGTTGCTAAATTCGAAATGGTTTCATCTTGCAATGGGGAGAAACAGGCAACTGCACCAAGTTCAAAACCAGAAGAAGTATTTTTTCCCTGGGATCCCTTCAAATCTTGTGACTTCCAGGACAAACTCAGAATAAAATATTTGTTTTTACTGAAAGAAAGAACACGAAGACAAGTAAACCTTCTTGCTCGGGTGATTAAATGCCCTTGACCTTTTTTCAATTTTCATAACAATACTTACAAAATATGGATATCAGTAGATATCACCATTATCGTAGATTGTCAACTCAAACATTTAGCAGAGTGAAAAGGGCACCTAACAGATATGGGGTTAACAGGCCTGGGAAAAGGCTCTTTTTATTACCCACCCCTGACTACAGCTCTATTCCCTGACTCTGTTACCATTTCGCACAGCTGACCTTTTATAAAATTCAACCTCCTGGCTCTAAGACCTCAACTTCTCTCTTCTATACTCATACTGTGTAATTTTGAACTCCCTTGCAATAAAATCCCCTGTCTTCTTGTTATCCCATTTTCAGGCATCTCCATTCCAATCTCCTGCCTAAGAGCTTCCAAGCAGGAGTTACTCACCAGCCTTTCTTTCCATGTGCCCATTGCTGCTGGCAGCTGCTGTGACCACAGCCCTGGCTGCTCTGGCTTGCAGAGCTCCTTTCTCCTCTGTTCTCCCTCCTGCCTCAGGAGGGGTTTCAGATGGAGGACACAAGCTGCATTTACCAATAATCCGCCCAAACAAAGCTCCAAAGACGTGAAAGTAGGACATATGAAAAACTTTGTCATAGTGCTAATGCAGTGCATTTCTTTTTATTGCCTCTGTCTGAAACTGAGCGTGTTAGAGTCCTTCAGGCTGGTGCCACAATGGGATGTAAGTGCTCTGAGTATTACTATGTGCAGTGGAGATACACTGACCTAATTTATGGGAGCTGAGAATCTGGTCACCAGCTTAGATGCCTACTGTTCTGTTTTTGCTTTGCTTTGAAAAACACCAAATGGGGGTGTTTAGCTACATTTTGTGATGGCAAAAAAAGAGTGTGTAATACAAATTTCCCCATTAAAAACACTTTTCCTTCTTTGCCAATGGCTCACTGCATCATTTCCAGATATATTTACCAACATCTGATGTTTTTCTCTCCTTTTTATAATATTTTTCTACTCAAACCAAGCATCTTTCAGGGAAAAAAAAAGAAGAAAGTGGATAGACAAGTCTTAGTGTTAAGCAACGAATAACTTTGTATTAAACACAGCAAATAACTGAGGGTAAAATAAAAGACATCAGGTTCCTCGTTAGTTTTTTCCATGAAGAAGAATATTTTGGTCTGGTATAATTATACAGCATTCAGTAGAGCTCCTAAGTGTGGATTCCCAAACCAATCGTGACCTCAAGTGGCATGCTGTTCACCTGAATGAAGTATCTGCCAACGTACATGAGGACTGAAGTACTCCTGAGTTGCTAGGTACCAGTGTTCAGGCCCAGCAGGGTCTGCATTAAGTGTTTTCAAGATTACAAACAATGGGAACACATCCGTGCCTTAATAGCCTACATCCCCCTTTAACCAGTCCTGCAGTCACATTAGAAAAATATACTAGGAACACTGCCTAGGACCATACTTTTAAAATGAGCTGTTTTAAAAATCAATTAAGCTCTGTGTGTTAACAGAAAATGAAAATCCAGTGAATTGTTGAACTCTAATAGGCAATTCTCCCTGTGTGGATTTTGTCCTTCTCTAAAGCTGGATGCAGAAAGTAGGCTGCTTTTTTCTGTTCAGGGCTACCTTGCACCTCTTTCCATCTGAAAAGTGTCTAGTGAGAAACTGAAATCTGCATCAGGTAAAGGCTCTTAGCAGTCTCTGAGAGGACAAGTCTTTAAATGTGGCTGTATACCACTTTCAGACATAAAAACTAACCCATAAACTCCAATTTCAAATGCTGCCCTGTGCTGGGCTAGTTTTTTTAGGTTTGTTTTTTTAATTGCAAAAGAAATTTCATGGTGCTTTGAAGAAACCAGTTCCCTGTTTTCTCTCCATGATATCAAGCAGGATTGTTTGGAAATAAGAGTCAGCATCACCATTCTCAGGGAGGAGGTAGGAAGGAAGGATGAAAGTGGTCTTGGTTACAGACTCCGGGCACCAAAGTTATTTCTGAATGTTAAAGCCTGACCTCTAACAGCCAAGAGGGAAGTATCCAGGAGTAATCAGTGAAGTGCCCCAGGAAATGGAGCAGACCTAAAAACCTGGCTACATGAAGGGCTTTCTCACCTTTCTTACTTTTCAGGAGGGTTATTGTGGTGAGATTCTGAACAGGTGCTACTGACAAATACGTGATCTCTAAAACACCTGTGGAGACAGAGAAAGTAGCACCTGTTTTTTCCAAGTAACACTGGTAAAAGCCACTCTGCATTGACATCCTAGGGTGTGGGCTCTAAAGTAAGGGGAGAAGAGTGGCAAACTAGGCTTTGCTAGATGTTAGTCTTAGGGAGACCTGCAGATGGACAGGGCCTCATCATTCACACTGGGTGTGTCCTCATGGGTGAACCTGGACTTTATCAAGGACAGTAGAGTGTCTGCAAGCTTTCCATCCTGAGAGTGTTCCAGCCTGTGTCTGAGAGCATATATGCTTAATTAGGGCTGAAAATTACCCAGGTAAAATGAAGGCCTGGTACTTCACCACCTTCAGTCAGAGTGGTAGGATAGATCCAATGAAACTTCAGTCACATGCTGCCAATCCTCCCATGCAGGTTATCTGAGCTAAGGGCATGTGTATGTAAAGGCACAAAATGGTGTATGGGGAGATTTTCAAAATAATAAAATTGAGTTGGAAGCATAAATCCAAAAGCATCTGTCACTGAAATTTACTTTTCTCTATCTTTTAGCTCTTTTGGTAACATAAAATTCAGCAGTAAGCACATCAGCTGGCAGGAGTTCAGTATAGACACCAAGAATCACAATGGTAAAAAGATTCAAAGTGCACTTCAGTCTGTCTGTGCTGGAAAAAGCAGTCCTAATAGCTTGCCTCTTTAATCTGTTTTTCATCTCAGCAACTGTAATACGGGTTAGGAGTAACTTCAGTAGAAAAACATTAATATGGTTTCTAATCTGAAATTATGAGCATAAGAACAAAAAAAGTCATCAGTGCTCTGATCTTCCCCATTTTGCCTGTTCTTCTTTGGCAAGTCAGCATTTAATTTGTTTCAAACAGGGAGGATTGCTCTGACAGAGCTGCAGTCCCGCTTGCACTGCTGGCTCCCTCCCACTGTTTAAATGTCACTTGTTTAGGATTTGTGAAGACACAAGGCTGTAAACAGCCCATGAAGGATTGTCACTTGTAGATCCCAAGAGGAAAATCTCTTCTGTAGCAAACTGGGTGGGAAGATGGGCAACCAAACGTGAAAGGGGAGGTATTCAAGGACACTGCATAGTTCTGCCAGCATCACACACAAACTTCTGTGTATTTTGTTTACCAGGAACCTATCCTGTCAACAGCAAAGCCCACACTACGAGCACCTGCTTCCAGCAGAAGGGAAAAGCAACTTCCTGTGTATCAGGACAAAATAGATAAGCAAAATGCCTTCTTGAGCCAAAGTTCAGTATTTTTCAAGTCACATGACTGCCTCATCCTGCCATCTTGTCCTGCCAAGCACCCACGCAGTAATTTATCTTTAATAATGCTAAATTACTGGGGTTTGCATAGACATTTGAAGTATATTGGGTTTTTATTCAGAAATCAAGATTTAAGCATTATGCACTCTGATTTTCTTTATAGTAGTACCAAGCTTTCCATATATATACAATCTCACAGAGAGAGAGAAAAAGTTTCTGGTAGCACTTGTATTATGTCTCAGAGAAGTAGCAAACTGAGCAATAAAAATGATGAACTGGATTTTTTTTCTTAAGGACTGGAACAGCTCTATTCTACCACAGGAAAGCCAGGGAAGCAAGAAATTAGCTGTATCATACATATGCAACAGATGCATATAAGATTATGAAGTGTTCTAGGAGTTTGTCAGGAATAGCTAAATCATAAACACAAAGTAAGGCTAGGGGAAGCTATTACTTGCTCTTATAGCCCAAGATAGAAGAAGAGATCATGAGAGATACTAGATAGTAGTTTATCAAGAGTAAGAAAATACACCATTGGGGTTTCCAGCTAGCTTAAGAGTCAGAAAGGCAGCTTCTTCTGATATTTAAAATCAGAATTCATAGCACAGGCACAAGTACTAAGAGGGAAAGGATGATGAATGGGATAGATAAATCAGAAAGCATACTTTCAGGGTATATTGCAAGCTTAGGCTTTTGAATAGCAATTACGGAGAGCATGATTTTTCATTTCAATTTATGTCCTGGTAATCAATTATACACTGAGCTGGATTTAAACCCTTTTGCTGCCCCATTAGAAGACAACAAGCAAATAAAATAAGGATTCTGAATGCAATGAGTTCTCTTCCTCTTTTTTCTCTACCTTTGATTCCAGTTAACTGAGATAACCATGGAATTTTAACTTCGAAGAAAGCAAACTCAGTATGCACAGTGAGACTGCCTATATTATAGCTTAACCCTTTCATAATTTCTAGTTCTACTTGTCCTTGCAATCATTCCTCTGGCTTAATATGACTCATGAGAGACCATAAACTGTATATCCTTATTGCTAAATTTTCACCTGTCGCCTACAGAAGAAGGAATTAACTGGAAGAGGTTTCTTGATTTCTGTTCATCATACTGGCCTGCACAAGTTCTGTGTGGCTCTGTGCAAGCATCTGCCTCATGCCATGGTGACAGAGGAGAGTGCTGCTGCACACACCCACCCCACCATGGCTGCATCCAGCTCTGTCTTAAAGTATTTATATTTTCAAAACCACCCGTCAGCCAGTGTTCTTGTCAGTACAAGAACTTTAACACTTATCTGTAAAATATTTTTCCCCATAGATCTCCCTGCCTGTTCAGGTCTGGTATGAGTAGTACAGCTGATGGAGGCGTGGAGAAGAAATGCACTGCTGAAGTGGCAGTCTACCACCACTCACTTCACATATTAATGTGAAGCAGCCATCAGCTTTTGGTGCCTCAGGCCACATCAGTGCTAAAGAGAGTGGGAGGTAGGAGAGCAAGTTTTAATTAGGGCTAAGGATGAGCTCCCCGAGGGGAACTGCCCCAGCCACCCTGTTATCAGCTCAGCCTCACTGCTCTCCCTCTCCCTGTGGCAGTGCACAGCTTCCATGTGCTCAGTCCAAGGGTGCCTGGAACACTGACTCTCAGCTCTAGCTGAGCTCTGGAAGCTGGGCTACACAGAGCTGGAGAGGTAGCAGACGTGTGGCACTTGCACACTTACACTCTCTGGAGTCAGCCCCTTCAGAGTGCACCTGGGTTGAAGCACTGCCAAATGCAGTGTGCGTTGTCCTCACAGCGGCATAAACCGACACCCAAAGCACTGAAAAACTGAAAAGTATTTCCCCAGCTCAGCTGCTGGGAGCAGTCCTCAGAATACACTGGGAAAGGGTGTCTCTGCCTCAGCTCCAAACCTCAGGTTTGTTTTGGTGAGGAACTGCAGCCATGCTCTGCTGAGAAGGGCTTGCTGCAAGCCAGAGTGCAACGAGAGCAAGGCTAGTTGTTTCACCAGCTTGGCTACCTTAAATAAATTAATAAGTCATGGTACTGCCAACAAACTTTAAAATCCAATTGGCTACAAATAATTGATTTTGGAGGATGCTAATAAATAGGAGAATTGTCCTAAACGTCTCTTTTTCTATGGAAACTTGAAAGGATCTAAATAGTTTGACCCAATAAATGTGTAAGCATGGATCCTACTGTTAAAAGATGTATAGCAGAGTTAGTAGATTATGAGAGTTGTGAAGTGTACAAATAAAAGTCTGTTTCATATAAACTCCAGTTGTGCAAATTCAGCTCCAGGTCCAAGAGGCAAACCACAACCTTTTTCTCTTATGCAGATCAGCAAAATAAACACAATAATCAGATCTTCAAGTTAAACTGTGCCTCCACCCAACAGATGTGTAATTCCACAGTCTCCAAGTTTTAGTGTTTAAGCTATCTTCCTTCCATGGGAGGCCAATGAAGTCTGAGAGGGATAAGATTTTAATGCAAGCACCAATTTTTTCATATATCCCATCTGAAATGAGCTTATGAGGAGCTTGTGTACATTATTCATCCCATATCCTGGCTAGAATTAATAACACATCCATTCCTTCTGATACCTTATCAGTACAGTGCTGTTCAGCCACATTGCATTTAGGTGAGGTAATGTACACATCCAGGTTTACTTGCTTGAGAACATAATGTGAGTTTTAAGGCTCGAATGATCACGGGAATGTCTTCTCAAAGTTCCTCAGTTTCCCTGGGCAACACTGTCCCTCGTACACATGTCTTCATTTGTCCTGGTTTTATTTCTACACGTTTCTCTCACTCCTCAGACCAAAGGAAGAACGAAAGTCCATAAATCAATGACATCTTCACTAGCCTCGTTCTTGCTCTCTCTTTCTTGCTTCTTGAAGTAGCAGCTCATCCTGTAACTTTCTTGCTTCTCCAGCTTTACTAGCTTCAGAATTTGTCATACACTTGTATTAATTTCCTTTTAAAATGACAGCCAATTCAAGATATGAAAATCACTACTGATTGCATAAGTGAGCATTTGTATTGCAGTACACAGGTCTTTAGCAAAACCAGTCTTGCATGGATTTACATACATCTCATAGCTTTTTAGAGCAAAGAACCTGTAATTTGGCACAAAGCAGTTCTCCCATTGTGGCATGGCATTTATAATGACAGTACTAGGTAAATAACTCAGGCATCCAAAGACAAAATTTATCCCTTAAGGTCATGATCTGGATTAGTATAAGAAAATCCTGGAGAAAATTTAGAAACTATGAAGCAAGGAAACGGATTATACTAATCTGTGAATTCAGTGAGGTTTTTTTGTGGTCTGACAGATAAAATGCGGATAGTATTTTCCATTCAGTTATTACTCTTAGTGTTATCTAATTTAAGTTATTAGTGTGTTGACAAGGTATGTATGTCCATTACACATTTTATAGGAGGCAGGGTTATACTGACAGACAACTATTTTCCACACACTTATTCTACAATACAACTTTTGCACAGCTCCGACGAACAATTTATATATAAATAGATATGCAAATTAAACCCATTTACTCTCAAGGCTCACTCCTTTTATTTTAACTGCTTATGGCCTCAAATCTATTTTTTTCTCAGATTAACAATGGTGTACTTTCCGTTCAGTCACAGGCTGCAGCACTACGTGGAGATCACAACTTGCAGTGAAGGCTGTTTACTCACCGGGCTCAGCGAGAGGGTTCAGCACTGCCCCCACATACCAAAACACCATCATCTCTGGCTTCCCACAAAACCCTAGCAAGCTCACTCAGGATTGCTTCTCCACTTTTAGCCCCGTGGCTGTACCCTTAACAGGCAGTGTGACTTTAACACTTGTCCAGATGCAGCACAGCTCTGTGTTCTCCTCCGAGGCAAAGGCACGGCAGCATCGGGAGAGAGCAGGAGTGCAGCTCTTCTGCCTCCAGGCTTGAGCTGCCTGGTGCCCAGCCAGTGCTGGGAGAGCACAGAGCTGCAGCTGTACCTATATAACCATGGACCATTCAGGACTGCGCTGCTGCCAAAGCCTGGAGATGCATTTCTGTCAGTAAAACTTGCCAGGCATCAAAGTGTGTTCCTCCACAGAGTTCTGACCAGCTAGGATCCTAGATCACATCTAATGGCATCTATGTGGTGGGTAGGAATCATTTCTGTAAGCCAGCCCCGAATAAGAGTCCAAAGCACGACCCACCCAGAGACCAGCAGGGCACTACTCCCAGAGAGCTCATCCTGCCTGCACTGCAGTATCTTCACAGTAGAGGTACTTGTGCAGAATGGGGGAGGAGGCCTAACCTAAATTCTGTCTGTATTTGTTCTGATATCCTTGTTCCTGAACCCGAGTGCCATGCAAAGGTCATAACCTCCTGCCCATAAAACCAAAGTATTCAATGTTTAATTATTTTATATACAATAGAACAGCTCTAAGAAGACACACTTTGCTGCCTCAGGAGAGGCTGCAGCGTGCTGACTCGATCACACTGATGAGAACTGAGGTACGTTGGTTCAAATTCTTGCCCTGAAAGAGTGATGACATTTCCTTTTGGGTGCCCTGCTACCCACTAACAAATTATTCATTGGCTGAATGCTGCTGGTATTCTTTGGCTTTGTATGAAACTTGTACCTAAGCAACAGGAAAATAATATAATGCCTTAAAAATTAAAGCACTAATAGGTGAATGGGGAGATCTGGATCCTGGTTCTTATACAAGCCAGAACAGAGGGTCCCCTGCAGATTCATTAGTCCAGTGGTTAGATATTGCTTACAGGTTCACTTTCCCTTACAGGGAAATGGGGACGAACCCTGATTTTCGAGATCCTTCTGAGAGCTGGTGTTTGGGGCAACCCCAAGGGATGCTGCTACACCATTGCTTTTGATGATAAAATGCCATGTTTTCCTACAAACATGACGGGTACTAAAGTGTGTAGCTGTGCTTGTGCAGGAGCCAAGTCCCAGGAGTGACTAAGCCATGCAAGAGGCATGAGTGAGTGCTGGCTATTCCACATCCCATCTTCAAGTGCCCTGGGAAAATCTGCACCTTGCAGTGGGGCACAGCACACAGGTTTGGTGCCCTAAAGCCAGCACTGACCAGGGCACCACCTCCACAAGGCAGAGAGGAAAGCAATGCAGCAAACCAGTGCACCAGTTCTGGCTCAGCGTGACAGCTGCAGAGAAAGCTCCAGAAGCCATAAAATAAAGATACAATGAAATGAACGGAAAGACGATTCGTAATTAATTGCTTTTATACAGGATGATGTAAAGCAGACTTAAAATTACAGAGAATTAGCCTGGCAAATGTAGATTTTGCACACACTGTCATGGTTACTTCAAAACTGTCTATATACCACACTCTAACAGGCTTAAAGGAGTTTAAACAGAACTTTTAAATCATTAGTGTTTTAAATAAAGGAGGCTATTTGTAGTGATAATACTTTTGATGAAGGGTTCAGAGTGAAGTGATACATGTGATTGATGTCCATAATAATCGCACACTTCTATAATCCTTCCTCACCCGTAAGAGTTTTGAGCTCACATTTTGGATACTATTAATATTCGGACAAAAATAACTTGTGGGCAATATCATGTCCCAAACATGGTGGAGAATTAATCTATTTTTGTAAAACTGTTTAGGAATGACGGATACTTTTTCCTGCTCAAATAAACACTAGCTAATTCTCTAGACCTCCCTTTTCGGCTCAAGAAAATCCAAGTCCAAATGATTTAATGGATATTTAAAGGACGGTGCCAAATACTGAATACTCTGAATTTCTCCACTTGATAAAGACCTGATACAATTCATTACATAGCAAATATTTCAGCACTGGAGTTTTCTCGGGTTTTAATTTGTAAGAGAGAACACAATGAATTTAGGAGCAGCAAAAAATGGAAAGAAAAAATGAGGCTGCTGAAATGTAGCTGTCAAACTAGACTCCAAGTGAAAGTATCACACTTGTTTTTAATCTAGATAAGCAACAGGGCAGCTTGGAATAAACATGGATTGAAATTTTCTTCATCTCTTTAATGAGTTCAAAGATGCTGAACAAAGACATAGAAGAGTTGAACATTGCTGTGTACAACACGGTAAACAGATTAAAATTTTATACCTGAGCAAAAAAGGAATTTAACTATTAACTACGGCATGCAGAATAACTGATAAGTTATCACATAAACATAGCATACTGTTATTAAGTTACAGTCATTCAGATGTTCTTAATTTTTACAAAGGCTAAAGATGGAAAAAGCTCTGAGACGAGATGAGTATGTGACATAAAACCACAATAAGGAAAAGCACTTTACCATCTAGCAGCCTTTCCAGAGGATCAAAATTATCTGCTGTTTTATTATCCAGGCAGAAGCAGCAACAATGCAAAGCCTGTGGAGTTAATAACACATTAGACATTTAAGCAGGTCCTGAAAATGAAAATATTAGCAGTTTATGAAGTGCTCACAGAAGACCTGAGCCTGCATTCCCTGCCCTCAAATGCCACTTTAAAGGACTGCATTTGTGAGCTGTTCCCAGAGCAGAATGAAAGGCAGGAATCTGCAGGGAATTACTGATAAGTCACAGGCTCATGATTTTCTCACCAGCATAACAACTGCCAATTCTTGAAGGATGACTTTTTAGCCCATTTGATTGGCCCAAACTCACATTTCATCTTATGTAGAAACCTGACCTTTCCTCTCACTGAATCCAGTTTTTGGGTGGGTCTGGTTTTTCTTTTTTCTGTTTTCACCACCTAATGTATTTCAAATGCTCTGGTTTGAAATAGTCTAGAACAAGTAAAAAAAAATAACGTATTTCTCTTCTTAATTCCCTTGTCTTTGCGAAAGATGTCTGTGGGAGAGAAGGGGCCTGAAAAGTTTGAGGTTTAACCAGCACTGCTGATTCCCCCACCAGACAGGCTTCTTTCTCCTGGCAGACTTCTGCACTCCCTGATCTCCACATCCAGCATAAAAACTAGCCTCACCCACCACCAATATCCCTGCGCTACAAATCAGCCATTTGCCTTCCTCCAGCAGAACCAGCAAACCCTGCTCTTGTCGTTTAGACTTGACAACAAGATGCGGGAGGGATGAAAGGGTATTTACCCTGTTAGAGACAGCCATAAACAAAGCCTCTCCCCTTAATTTCCATGCAGTTGTAGTTACATACTCCTGATGTCGATCAACTCCCCTCAAATCATAATACCTGCCTTGACTTTCCTGCTACTGTTCTTTCACCATTTATGAACAGATCTATGCATTAAAAATGCATGTACCAAAATGGATTCATCCCTTTGTCCACAACATATTCATTTCTTCTTTGAAGTCAGACATCTTAGACATTGGTAGGTTGTGTGAAAGAGTCCCCAGGGAACTGAATCCTCTTTGCTTCTAGTTTCTTCCTGGCTTTGAAAGCTGCTGATACTTCGGGGTGGATGGAGTCCAGCCGCTGTTCACACTGGAAGGCCGTGAGGAAGGCCGTCCTGTAGTTGTTGTTCATCCAGCCATAGAGAAGGGGGTTAGCAAACGTTGAGCACATGGCAATGACGTGAAACACCGTGTAGATCAGTTTGTACTCTTTCAGGTCCAGCACCTGGCTGTCAATGTCACTGACCAGCTGGAAGGTGTGAAAGGGCAGCCAGCTGACAGCAAACACCACAACCACACACACCAGCATCTTGGTGGTTTTCCGGCGCCGGTGGTGGTAGTGGTCGTTCCCTGCCCCAGGGCTAACATGGTTCTTCAGCTTGGTCCAAATACGGATGTAGGCATAGGAGATGACTGCCAGAGGCAGCACATACTGGATCAGGAGCATGGAGATGCTGTAGATGGTGCCATAGTTTAGCTGCCCCTCCCCTGGCCACTTCTCAGAGCAGACCACAATCTTGAAGTCAGGAATGATCTCAATCAAGGAGTACTCACGGAAGATAGCCAGAGGACTTGCCAACAGGGCACTGACTGCCCAGGCAACTCCTATAATCAGGAAGCTGATCCGCTTAGAGATTTTGCTTTCCAAGTGGTAGACGATGCAGCGGTGACGATCCAGAGCGATCACGGTCAAGGTAACAGTGGACACGTGAACAGCGAGGGCCTGGGCATAAGGCACCAGGTGGCACAAGACCGGGCCCAGCTTCCACTCGCCCAGGAGCGTATAAACCAGAGTGAAGGGCAGGCACAACGTATTCACCAGCAGGTCAGCCACCGCCAGGTTGGCAATGAAGAAGTTAGTCACCGTGCGCATGCTCTTGAATTTGATGATCACGTGGATCACGAGGGAGTTTCCGATCACCCCCAGCAGGATGATGGAGCAGTAAGCAAAGATGAGAATTATTTGCACTTCAACAAGTGTTGTGCTGTCCTTCAGTTCTGGTTTAGGGTCCAGAGCCAATTCGTTGAGTGGTGTGGTGTATCTTGTCAAGTACATCTTAGTGAACAGCTCCATTTTCGTTTCATCTGTCTGGTTCTCCTCACCTCCTGCTTCCAGGGGCCCCATCCTTGCAGCAGCCTGGTCTAAGCCACAGAGGTGCCCCTGAAAACAAAACAGTACAAGAACAAGTGGAGAAATTGGTCCACATGGGCTAAGACAAGAAGCATTGAGCTAAAGCCACATCTCTCTCCTAACCCACATGCTACATTGCAGGATTAAGAGAAGATCGTTCTTAATATATTTAAATTCTCTTGCCCTCACATTTTGAAGGCTGATCCAGAAGTATTATTTAGGCATGATCCCTGCTGAAAATTGGAAAAGATTTCAAAAGCATTCCAAAGACAAAGTTTGCCTAAGTAAATACAGAAGGATTAAGATCCTGCTGGGTAGCATATCATTTTTTTACAATCCAGTACCTAAAACTAGTGCTGATTTAGCACAAGTCTTCCAGTAATGGGAATTCTACACAGAACAGCACCATCCGGACTGTTATTAGCATAATAATGTTCCAGCTTTTCCTTAATGAAAAGTGTTTCCTTTATATAGTTACTAAATTCTTACAGGTTTATGCCCTTCCTTAATAACAGTGAACTAATTACTGGGGTCTTTCTTTAAGAAACTTTGTTTTAGAACAGTTTGTACCATGATGCAAATAAAAATACCACTGTAACAGAACTGAAATAACAGCATTTCTTTGAAATGACTGCACAACTTATTCGTGCTGAAATCAACTCAAGAAACAATTGAAACACAGTTATACATAATATTTCCTTTCTGTGTGATGTTTCAGAAAACAAAGCTCCTTGGAGGCTGCCAATCAGGCATTCATTTCTGACTGCAGTCGTAGGGAAGAGCAAAGCATTCCCCTGCTGATGTCAGTAAGAATTTCATCACTAGCATAAAAATCACTTTTTTTTTTTTATCTTGCTCACACAGGCCGAGCCAAATTCTGTGCTACCCTAAGACTTCAGTAGGCACAACATATGAATGGTTTTCAATCAGTTTCTGACTTGGACTTCAGTCCAACATAAAAAAGTACATGTCCCCATGCAAACTGCCCAGAGTATGGGTGGCCTGCTAACCAAGAACTGAGAACCTGGGGGCTCCTTTCCCTGGCCTGGGAAAATACTAAGAAACTGCCAGTGCCAAGCAAACTCACCAGTAAAACACCACTGTTTGCCTCTGAGGGGAAAGCCAACCCTGAGTTACTCACCCTATTTCCCCATTCATATCTTCCCTAAGGAAAGCAAGAGTAAAGAAATGTCACTTTCTTGCTATCAAGTGCTACACATAGCTTAACCCTTCTCAAATTCAAGTCTGTCTAAAGAAACAGCTACTGATGTGTTTGGATTAGCATGGCTTTTAAAAAATTATTTTTCTTTTTTAATCAGCTCCATTTAATTCCTTCCATCTTCAGAGAAACATTTCGGAGGAACAGAGGTACATTTTCATCCCTAACTCTGTTCCCAGCACCTATCAGTGAGTGACATCCTTTAGTATGGTTTCTAAACTGAGAAAGGAGGGTTCTCTACCAGCAGGAGACTTTTTGCTTCCTTCTATCCCACACAATATCCCAAAGAATTTCTCAGGATGAGCTATTTTTGCAAAAGCAGCAGATCGACTGCATGAACAGAAAGGCATCTTCCCCCCAGCTAAACAGGTCAGAATTATGCCATACTGTTTAGTCTACATTTATTCAACAATTAATAGTGTAAGCCCAAGATGTGAAACACCACAAGACTGAGACGTGCCAGCTGTTTATACTGGTGTATCGATACACCTTTAGTCCACCAGGTTAAAAATATTAAGAGACCTACCACAATTTGCATAGCCAAGGTTATACAGAAGTTCAGAACTCTGATGAGCATTTTCCTTCGACCCATACCTACACTCGGGAATTATGCTTCCACATACTATTAAAGCAGAGATTTGGTGAAGTCCCGGGACTGTCAGATGCTTCAAAATCTCATAATTTTTTTCAGTGCAGGTCATGTCTACACACAGAAGTAGAAAGGCGAGAGGGCTGAAAATTTTTTTTTTCCTTTTTTTCCCAAATCCAGGCAGAAGGATGTAGCTCAGCCAAATAACATAGCATCCCTTTCTTCCCAAAGTATTTTCACCCATTTCTCTCATCCCTGACTCTCTGTTGATTCCTACTTGCAACTACTTCTTTTTAGCAAAGTCTTCTTTTTTTCTGACACTTTTATTTCATTTGTTTCATTTGCCCTGTTCAGGCTGATGAAAGATGCTTTGGTCTTGTCAATAAGACAAAGCTGAGGGAGAAAGAAGGGACAACCACAGTTTAAAGCAGAAATGAACTGGTGTGTCAGCAAACAATTAAGTAAATTGGCCAAGTTTGACATTGTCAGTGGGACAGTTATGTGGGCAAAATATCAGCTGCTTTCAAAAAAAGGGGATAAAATTGATGTGACACTCCAGGTAGTGTTTGACAGGAGCCGTTCTGTTCTTTCTTGGTATAAACTCTCCAGGTGATAGCATTTACTAGCATACCTTGCATACTGCAACACACTGGGGCTTTTTTTCCAGCTTCTTTTCCCCCCACCAGTCAGACCCTCATGGTCAGGCACCAAATTGCATGTAACTTTCAGCCGAGAAAGGCCCACAGAGAATTTACATCGGTTCTGAGTGCAAATCAGCAAAAAGGGCGGAATACGTGATTACATTAGCAAGCAGCATTCCCATCAGGACCGCAGTGCCTGCGCTGGGGAAGGGGCTGGGGTTGCCGGAGGCGAAGGTGGCAGCAAACGAGCCTGTGGGATGCGGCGCCGCTGCCCTCCCGTCCCCCGGAGCCGTTCCCTGGGGAAAACACCCATCCCGGGAGCAGACCCCCGTGCCCAGGGAGAGACACCCATCCCGGGAGCAGACACCCGTTCCCGGGGAGAGACACCCATCCCGGCGGCAGACACCCGTTCCCAGGGAGAGACACCCATCCCGGGAGCAGACACCCGTTCCCAGGGAGAGACACCCATCCTAGGGGCAGACACCCGTTCCCGGGGACAGACACCCATCCCGGGGACAGACACCCATCCCGGGGACAGACACCCATCCCGGGAGCAGACACCCGTTCCCGGGGAGAGACACCCATCCCGGGGACAGACACCTGTGCCCGGGCGCTGCGGGGATCCCGCCGCCGCTCCGTTCCCCCTTTCCCGTTCTTACCTTCCTCTCGCCCCGGACATGCGAGCGAGGCACGGCCGGCTGCTGCCCCAGGAGAGCCGGTGTGCCAGGGCGGGGAGCGGAGCCCCTNAGCGGAGCCCCTGGCTCGGCAGTGGGGCAGCTGCCCCGGTTCCCCCGCCCGGCTCGGGTGCCGCCGCCGCCGCTCTCCCCTCCGGGCGGCGGGGCCGCAGCGCCGCTCGCCCCGTACAAAGTTTGGAGGCGGCGGCCCCCGCACGCCGGGAGGGCGGCACGGGCGAGGCAGCCCCGCCGCCGGGGAAGGGCTCGGGCGGGGCGCGGCTCCGGCTCCGCCCGCCGGCTCCGGGCACCGGGGAGCGGCTAGGGGTGCGCTCTGGGGGTGCGCCGGCTGCCCCCCGC
>VZRF01009910.1:68975-134070 GCA_013396875.1 Vireo altiloquus
GCTTCCTAGCTTTCGCACTCCCCGAGATGCCTTCTGGCACAGCATAAAGGGGATGCCTTTGCTCCAAATTGCCGAAATCCTTGCCTACAAGCACCTCAGCTTGCACAGATTTTCCGATCTTCAGATGTGGCTGTTGCCAGAGCAGGTGTAAGGATCAATAAAGCATTTACATATTCTGTCAAGAGCAAAATAAAACGTTTCATATTTTTATTATCATATTATATTTTTATTATTTATAAAATTTTCATATTTACAAGGCTGGAAAGATAGAGACAACCGCTGCTGCTTTTATTTGGTTCTATATCAATAACCTTTCAAAAGAGCTCTCCTGCCAGCCTGCTTGACTGAGGACTAGTGCTAGCCAGCATTGCTGTGCCTCTGGTAGGGTCCAGCTTCGTTAAATCAATCCACCAATGGGTTTTGCTTAGTACTTTGCTGGGTGCCTGAAGCTTCTCTCTAGATATAACTTCTGAGATTCGAGGGACTGTCTTCTCAGTGCATATCTGGGGGACCTGATTTACCAAAACGTGCTTCAGCCCTGGTTATAGTTCCCAAGAATAGAAAGTAGGAGACTTTGCTTTCTCTGTGGCTGTAGCACTGACGCTTAAACAAATCTCTTCCCAAACCTTACAGAAGCTGCTCTCCAGAATAGGAGCACTCCTTTACTTCCTGTCATTTAGGTAAATTTGCATGCATATTTAAGGGAGTTTCAGGGATCAGTGACATTATCTTCCCTTTTCTGTCCTCTTTTTCTTCTAAAAGAGACTCAATATGAAAGCACTTCCCTTGTCAAAGGTAATGCTCCTTGCTTTCATTATAGCTCAATATTTTGCCCTTACCAAAAGCAGAGAATGTTAAGGGAGCATCAAGGAGTAGCTTCAGTGATTTAGAGTTCTTCTTGAAATTCAAAACATATCTTGAGAACCCCCTTGGATCTTTGCTAATTCAGGCTATCGCTTCAGGAAGGGCCTTGCTCTTAGTCCTTCAGCACTTCTAAGACTGTTAATGGAATGCCCCTAGCTTATTGCAAAATAGATGTCTTTGATGACTAAATAAAGAGCCAGGAGTTTCAATTCTCCTACCTCTATTTATTCATTTCCCAAGTCAATCCAACTGTAGGACTCATTTTTTGATCTATCAACAGACCTAAAAGTGTGCCATGAGTTTTAGTGATTAGAGCACTTGTATAATACATGGCTGTAACAGCCTGCAATCCTTTCCTTCTCTGACAAGCCGTCAGCAGTGGTGTTCCACTGATCTCAGGGGTGTTGCTGTTGTGCCCTACTCTGCACACTCTTTCTAACTTAACATATTATTGCTACTCCTAATGTCTTGGAGGGTGTAGTGAAATGCTACAAATCTTTATAATCTGCCCAGATCAGGATTCCGTAGCTAAGGGAAGGAGGTTCCTGACTTACACTTCCAGACTCCTGCAAGAAGTCAAGAAGTGTAATTTCCTGGAAGCTGTTATGCCATAAGGGCTGGCTTCCCATGCAAGAGAAAGAAGGCGTTATTTCCTGTTACAAGGCAATTCTGTGTTCAGGCACAACTGAAGTGTTTAATGGAAACGCACTTCTAATAAAAACTAGCATTTTTTTATTGCTCATAACAGAGTGGAATTTAATGGCCCCATAAACACCATGTTGAACCAAATGCCATGAAAACACTAACACCAAGGGCAGACAGAGTCAAGTGGGAAATGGGCTGTTCAATATGCAATGTGCTGCTGGGTGATCACCTCCACAGCAGCTGTGGATACTTTGCTTTGTGCGCACTTGAATTTCTGTCCCAAAAGCCATGACAAGCCATGAGTCATTGAATCACAGAACCATGTATTGGATGGAACTTTCAAAAATCTTCACCTCCAGCCTTATACTGAAATGAGGTCTAGATGCAGCAGGTTGTGCTGACCTATGTCTCCTCTCCAGGAGAGTTATGAGTATCTCCGGGTGAGAGATACTGCCCTCACTGGACAGGCCATCCTGCCAACAGCTCTCACAATAAGACACACTTTTTTGTATCAAGTCAGATTTTCTCCTGTTTCAGCTTGTACCAAATGCATCTTGTCCTAGCCCTGTGTTCCTCCAAGTAGTTGTGAAGAGTAGCTAAATTTCCATTCAGCCTTCTTCGAGGCTGAACAAACTCAATTCCCCCAACACCACTTTGAATGGTTTGTAACTCTGCCTGAATCATCTTGGTGTCCCTTTGTTTGACTTACTCCAGTCTACCAATGTCTTTCCAGTACTAGGAGCCCCAAACTGAACCCAGTTGTGACCACAGATGCAGTGTCACAACTGATTAATAGAGGGGAGTAGTCACTTCTCAACCTGTTGGCTACACCCTTGCTGTGTCTTGATATAGACTGTAAAGTTAACTGTGCAAACTGGCTCGCACTAGATAAATGAGCCACATGAACTTTAAATCTCAGCTTCCTATTTAAGGCAAGTCTATAAACGAGCTTTTGCTGTGAATATGTATATGTACTAAGATGAAATTAGATAACATATCTTAACAGCTTGGAGAAAAAAAGCCTGTTGGAT
Organism: Vireo altiloquus; assembly: GCA_013396875.1. Lineage (NCBI taxonomy): Eukaryota > Metazoa > Chordata > Aves > Passeriformes > Vireonidae > Vireo > Vireo altiloquus. The sequence goes on from VZRF01009910.1 coordinate 71,516, forward strand.
TTGTTTTTTCTGCTGAAAATCCCACTTAGGGAGGTATGGCAGGGTGTAAGATATCCGATTTACATAGTTTGCCTCTGGCAGTATCTCTTCATCTGTCTTTACTGTTAGACAATTGTCTTGTCAAATTCTGTCCAAGATGAAGGTTTTTTTTCCAATGGAACAGTAAACATTTCTGCCAGCTCCTCCTAAGTTTACCGATTCTCAGGAGCAAAATAAAGGCCTGCATATAGTGCCCAGACTCGATGAAGAAATTGCTTTCGTTTGAATCACAGAAATAGGAAAGAGTTGACAGTCCTTGTCCATTAAATTGTCCAACATCATATTTGCTGAAATGGCAAAAAAGGCTTGATGAATATCAACAAGAAAAAACAGCAACCATCCCATCTCCTGTCCCCAGACATAGTTTTCCTTATTTTATTTACTGTGAGGGTTGACTATAAAGGAAACCACTGCCCCTTGATCCCCAACCTTTAAAAGCAGTGCTGTGCTGCATGCCACTCACTTGATCCAAACTCTGCCAGTCCTTACACAGATTTTCCTAGAGTGAGTCAAGTTTCAGGGATTTAAGTGTTCTACATAGCATGGAAAACCCCTCAAAAATAAAATGGGGGAAGAAAAACCCTGAAAAATGACCTTTAGAAAAAATATCTGTTATGAATCTGTTATATGGTACCCACACAGAGATCATATGGTGTAAAATTATATAGGAAAAATACTTTTTTTGTCTAAAAGGTCAGAACAAAAGTGTTTAAATAGCTTAGGAGTAATTTTTCTACTTATATAGATCTGTAAATATTTTGCCATATGTTTATAAACTGTTGTCGTTCCCTTTTTGTTTAGATTCAGTCTCACAGGTTTAATTCCACTTATTTATCTTTTTCAAATGCAATAATATGACATAACTGTATGCACAAAAATGTGTCATCAATCTGCCTTAGGTGTCGAAGGGGGTAAATACAAGTCAGCAGGCAGTGAGAGGAATTGGTAGGTATGTATAAATACCATCTTGGAGTCGCTAACAGCAGTGCTTCACAGCCAGTTCTGGTTAAACAAACAGTGTGGTGCATCTCCTTCAAAAGTGGTTGCCCCAAAGGCTCAGTTGCACTGGCTGTGTGCTCACAGGCTCTGACTGACTTCGGCACTGTTTCCACACAAGGCAGGACTGCAGAGCCAAACACAGTTTCAAACACAGCCTTCCCAAATCACCTAGCGCATTGCTCACACTACCCTCATTCAGACAAAGTCAGCGCCGTAAGGTCAAGGATTCATCCAAGAAATGACAGGTTTAAAGCTGCCCATTTTACACCAACACATTTGTATTTGTACTACTGTGACACAGTCTGTAATTAACTAGACACACATATTTTCTCTAAGGTCTACAGCTTCATTCAGCGCTCCTAGTTGGCAATGCTTATGCCATGAGCACATCCTTGATATTTCTTTATATTCTCAGTGTATATTTTGCCATCTTATTCCTTCTCTTTACTGACACACTATCCTTTCTCTGCAGAGAATATAGAAATTGTCATTTCTTCACCGGGTTTTCTATGCTCTTTTTATTACTAGATCTCAATCAGAAATACTCAACCCTTATTAAGATCTATTTTCTGTCATGGCCAAAACTTAATAGGATTTTAAAATACCAGGAATAAATCATTTTACTGTAATTTTTGTTGCTTGAATTTCAGACATTTTTTCCTTCCTATTTTTTCCTTAATTCAACTTCTTTTTAAATACAGAGATTTCTGAAAACTCCAAAAATCTAATGTGGAAAATAACACTTTATTAGGGTACTGAAAGCTTAGTGTACAACTAGTTTTTGCCATTTCTAAAGAGCTTTTAGATGTTCTTGAGGCATACTGTTTATTTTAGAGCAGTCATCACTGAAAATTGATTCTCACATACAGCTTAGAGCTTGGATATTGCACACACTTCAGTCCTCAGTTTCTGGTAGCTGGGAAAGCAATGTATCTCTAAACGCTCTCCAAAAATGAGTCAACTATATCTGCTTGTTGTCTGCTTGCTTGTATGTGAATTACTTCTAATTCTAGAGATCCCTGTCTCTTACAAGCAGCAATGCCACTCACCCTTTGCTTTGTCTAAAAAATTATTCTTGTAACAATTTTTAAAAGTAATGGATGCTCTTAAAACATAATCAGATGCTCTTCAAGTTACGGATGCTCTTAGAACTAAATCAGATGCTCTTCAAGCTCAATTTTTGACTTGCTGATGAAATCTGTGCAGTGTTGAATGAGCTGTCTTTGGGACAAACAGAACTCAATCTGAAAGATGAAAACCTTTCACATATGTGCTCCCTCCTCTCCAAGTTATGTATCTCAGAATACAGAAAACTGGTCACAAAGTTCACACACATTGTTTCCTCCTTGTAGAGAGTTCACAGAGCATACAGTTGACTATATATTACTCAGAAAAATATTTTAGTGAGATTATTTTTAGAAAATACCTGTATGTTTTGGAGGGGGGTTTTTGTTACCATAGGATACTTTTTTCATGACAAAACCTTTTCAAGTTGCTCTTAAGCTCAAGGAAATGGGTCATCTTTTGACCTTGCTCAGCCAGCCTTCATTAGGATGCAGAAGATTGCTGGTTGGCATCTAGGTCCTGAAGAGATCCTCCAAAGAATCAATATGGATAGAATAACCTATCAGAAATTTAATTATTTTGATGAATAATGGCATCTATGCATGGAGACAACCCTCCTGATAATGCTGTCTGACACATAATGCCATGTAAAACACATCCTGTTTGTTGTGAGGATAAACATAAGATGCAATTTAAAACAGTTTCTAGTGATTTATATAAAGAAACAGCTTTTTTCACTTGCTGAGACCCAAGTGAGTATCTTTCTCCCTTGATGCTGAAAGTAAATTAATTCTCATAAGGTTTTTGCAGACTATTTCGGTTAATTTTCCCACATTTACAGAGAATTTGCAGGCTGTTCTGAACCCCTCACTGGCTTGCTCTGGAGTAATTCTGTACACCTCTGTGTGAAATTTTATGCAATAATGTCTTTTGGTGATACATGGCATTAAATTAATGGATTTCCATTGTAAGTATTTCTCCTTAAGAAATTAGTTCACTTGCTGAAGAAGTGGGAAAAGAGCACTTTCCATAGTTGTTATCACTCATTTTAAAAAGTGAAATAGTTACTGTCTCATTTGTGCACTCTGTCACAATTTTGGAACTTCTGAAGGACTAAATTCTAGGCTAAATGTAGCAAACCTGTACAGCCCCCTCCTTGAACTCGAATTGTGTGATTCAAACACTAACATACAGAAACACTGAGAAGTTTCAACTGCTTCATCTTCTTCCTTGCTGATGCTTTCCATTACAGGTGTCACACCTACTAGTGTAGTGAAACTTCAGTGCCTAATCTTTGACTGACAGCACTGCTTGTGAACAAGTTAAGCTTGTCAGCCTATCTTCATTCTGCTGAAAAGAGCTCCGATGCAAAAAGTCTGCCTCCCACTCAGAACTGAACCGGCAGTTTTCTACATGAGCTCCACTTTCCTTTGTTAATTGCCTGTGATTCACACCCGCATTTTCCAGAGACTGACGGCTCGGGGTGTTTTAATTGCTCGGGGTATTTTAGGATGGAGGGGGGGCAATGGGAAGAGGCTGGGGATAAAAGTGGGTAGGGGTTTGGCGTGTTTGTAAGGCTAGCTGTTCTGTGATTGCACACAGCCAGCAGACCAGCAGCCAGAGCACCATCTGTGCACACAGCTGATCCATCCTGCCTGGCTTCGGCACAAAGGAATGTGGCAGCTCCCACTTTTCCAGAGCAGCTGAAAGCCTCCTTCGTGTTCCACTGAAATTTTTCTGCCATTCCCTGAAGATCTATTCCCTTCACCCTGCACGCCTGGCTGGCACAGCCTTCCTTCAGCAAGAAGCTCTTTCTGCAGTGCCGTTTTTGCAGGTTGGAGTGGGGAAGATTCAACTGCTCTTCATCATCATCTCCCTGTCCTGCAAGCTGCAGAATGATCATTTCAGGGTCCCAGGGAATGGTAAGACACATATGATCTCCCCAGAAATGCAAAAGCATCTCAAGAGGCTGTGTGTGGCTGTCTGTGATGGAGGTGTTCGCATCTGAGATTGTGATCTTAAACTTCCTTTAATGTCAAGAGAGACCTACTTAGTCTAACCAGTGGAGTTTTAAACTTTATTATGTTTGGTTGGATGAATTGCACCCTAAACACCATCAGCTGTTTACAAGACCTTCTGGAACCCTAGTGGGAACCTCAGCAACTAGTCCTTTGTACACTGTGGGTACCTAAACTCCAGTGAAAGGAATTCCACCTGTCGCTAATGGTATCATGGGGATGTGCCAGTAAATTTTCTCCCCATCAGATTCTGAGCTGGAATCCTGTGTGTGAGTAGTTCATATCATAGTTCACACATCCTCAGTGAAGCTTAAATGTGTAGCGTCCATTGATTTCAGGTACACAAACTATACAGAGTTAGAGCCTTAATGTTTTGCAAATTGTATCAGATTTATCCTCATAGAATGTCTGCGTGATATTCTCTTTCTTGTTCACAAAGACTTGGGGGGGCCTTGTCTGCATGCAGAAACTGTCTCTCCCAGACAAGTTCCACATACAAACTCACTTTCTCCTAAATGTCCTTTACTGTGTTGCAGGCAAAATTTCCTATATGTCAAGACCTAGATTGCAAAAAACAGAAAGCAAAGAAACCAAAACATCCTTTTCATCTATAAACTCAGACCGTTGTCCATAATTTTTTTGTCTTACTGGCAACCTTACACATTCACACAGTGCTCTAATTCTTCACCTAACAGTATACATGGTGGCAGGTTTAGATGGATCTGCCATTACATGAAATCAATACCACAACTTCCTATCAATAGATTCCAGTGAAGACCTGAAAAAGCAGGTTTCTCTATAGATTCTGCAGCAGAGTTTTGTTGAGTGACTAGGGACCACCCTGTTCTGTTTATCTGCACACAATCTGTCTTACCCTGGCTTCTCTATTATGTACAAAAATATCTAGTTGGTGGTTCTTATCAATTCACCCTCCCCCTTTGTTCTGAAGTCTTGCCTGTGATGCTGGCTTTCCTCCAGCATTGATTCCTGCCAGTCAGAATACAGGACATTTCCATACATTTCTGTCTTCTTTTATTCTTATAACCTTTCTCCCAGCATGGTCTCACCAAGAAACACCTGTACATAGATTGTTTTGCTGTTAACCTCTCCTCCTGAGACTATCAGATGCACTCTTGTCTCTCCTAATAGCAGCTTTTGTTTGCCACCAAAATAGAAGAAAATGCTGTTAACATCTGTGTGTGAGAAGAGAGATCTTCTTTGTGACTTCTGTCTCTCTACCAAATTTGAGTGCAAAATTTAGCCTATTACTTCTTTATCATCTCATTTCTCCCCTCAGCAAAGATTAATTACCAAGTAGTTTTGTATGACTTTAATGCTACGATTCTGTTCTTTACAGTGCAAATGTATCTGGCCTACATAGTGGGAAAGTACTGAATATAATTAACAGAGGAATTATGATGAATTCCTGTGTAAATTTTGTTAGATTTTCTACCACCTTATGACATTTTAAAGAAACTATACCAATGAAAAAGTCAATAGTTTAACTAATTTGCCTTTTCAGAGACAACAGGCAGAAGCAGTCAACAACATTTTTTCTCTATAACATTGCATCTTATGCCATGCACCTAAGTATTAGCGTGACCAAACATGAACCTGCTTCTTGTAGAAATCTTGACATTTCTAAGCTTAACCATATCCTTATGTATCACCTCTTTACCTTCATTGAACTGAAAACATGTTATTTTTGTAAAGGCACCTGCATGTCAAATATTGTCTTGCACAGGTACTTTAGGAGGCAGTGAATCCATGATCTTGAAAACAGGAGGGCTTCACCACACTAACACTTCACTTTAGGCAAAGTAATTCAAGGCTTCAACCCCTGGCTACAGCAGTGGCTTGCAGCACCCACAAGCCATCACCTCTCACCTTGTTACCAAACGCAGTAGGCACATGCATCTCCACTACCACCTTTACTTGGGGGTGTACAATATAGTTCATCTCTTAAGGAAACTTAAAATAGTTTTACCATTGCAATGTTGTTTTAAAATACTAGTATTTGCTAGTGAGAAATACTCCCTTTTCATTTAAGCCTCTTCTTGAACTTTTACTCAACAAAAGAGAAAGAATGTTCCTAGTTAAAAATAATATAAATGACACACTCAGTTCTCTGACTTTTTCTGGTAAACTTAGTAGAACAGTGCAGTAATGCTGTATCACAGATTTATAAATATGACTGCAGAAGTATAGTGTTCTATAATATTAAATATTATTTTAAAATAATTCCCATGTCAAATACAATCATCAATTTATGGATATAAATAAAACAATAATCTGTCTTTCTGTGAAAGATCCATTTATACTGAAGAGGGTTCATATTAGTAAAACTTTAATGTATCATGAAATAAATAATAGCAAGGTTACTGATGAGGGAAAAAAGTTGTACACTTAAAAATCAGTTTTATGTGATTATGCAACAGTCTTTAGGTTATTACTATCTTTCTAATCCCAGGTGAGCTTTATTGCTTGAGTAACAACTTTTGATGTTGTACAAGTGAATCTGCCAGTCCTACATTGGTGAGCTATTAATTGATTCCAAATCTAATCCACATTTTTTACCCAAAAGTTTATACCATATACATGTTTTATAGTTTAGAAAGTATTGGGATGGTGATGTAAAAAAAGTCAATTTAAAATCAGGGCTTGGATTCTGCTACCTGTATTTGTTTTAAGGAAAGAGAACTTGACTTTGGTGTTAAGCAGTACTTCACTGCAAGCCCCATAGCTTAAAAAAGGCACTGAGTTTGAGGGAAAAGTGCCAAGATCCAGACTCCCCTTTGTGGATGACTGCCTGCAGCTACCGTGCTGTGGGAATTGCTGAGGCTGACAGCTGGTCTGAAGGCCTCAGTCTCACAGAAACTGACTTAAACGCAATCGAAATCTACCCATGAGAAACTGCAGTCACAGTGAAAGCCACAGTGATAGCCAGAAAGATCATCAACGAAAGAAGGTGCTCTGGACACAAGGAGAGGATGTTCTTGTTATCAATTATCAAGATTGTACAGGGAAGGACTTGCATGTAATACGTAGCTAATTGCTTGTATAACTAATTTTATTGCTCTTTGAATGGTCATTGTTTTCTAGACAGCTCTGTCATTGTTTGCTACTCAGCCAATCATAAGCCACAGTAATTGTGAAGAAGTACAAGAATAGTAGCAGAGAATAATAAAAAACTTTTATGGCTTTGGATTTCCATAAGTGTGGTGTATCTGTCTCTACCACCACACCGTGCTGTCTGCTTTTCATGAACAGCCTCTTCTCCTGCAGAAAACTAGTGAAAAAGGGACCAGTGAAACTAAATGTATGAGGATCTGGGATTGCAGAAATAGCTCCAGAAGGGCCAGCCCAGAAGGTCTGCAGGGGAAGCCTTTAAGTCTTCTATTTTTGAGATATTCAGAGTCTGGGGGACAGAGTTATCCACTCCAAACTTACCCACTCTTTTGGAAACTATGGCATTGATTTTTGGTTATTGTTGAACACTGGAGCTCTTTACTCACTAGTTAGCCTGGAGCCTGTAGCAGAGGAGGCTTCCACACTGAGAAGGCTCCTGCAGGCACCGGACTTTGTTTTGGTCTATCCAAAGCAGATATGTTTTAAGTTATTGCAAATTTTGTAGCATCTCTTCCTTTAGGTGGTTTTGGTCTAAGCTTTTCCACCCTAGGTAGACATTCAAAGGATCAAGTCAATATAAAAAGAAGCCACCCCTCTCATCTTCTCACTGCTTGGAAACAGCTTCTGGCAGCCAACACTTGGATTAGTGCAGGATTTAATACCATTTCTGTGTACAAGCAGTGGCTTTCACTGCACTAAGCAAATCCTGTAAAGGGAAATCCTGCTTTGAAGCTTTCTGAAGTTCTACAAGTTACCTTGCATATATCAATAATATATTTTGTTTGGATTTTCAACAAACCCATGATAAGAAGCCTGGCAGAAAGCTACCAAAAAATGCAGTTGCTGTAGGACTGGGGCTTATATGGTTTGATAGCTGCCTACAGAGTCTTTGTCACTTTCCGGGATAAAGAGTAAGCGGTAGAGTATCTTAGGGAATTAGTATTATTTAAGATCTTCATCAATGACCTACAGAAGGAAGGGATACAGGAGTATGTCTCAGAGCACAGACGATACTGAACTCCTGCAGGGAGTCAGATGACACAGTCACACATAGAAATGAGCTCTAGAGAGATGATACAGAGCTGAGTGAGTGCAGAAAAGAATGGCAGATGAGTTCCTGTCTAGATATATAGTGTATCTAGGGAGAATAATCTAAGCTGTGCTTACACAGTGCTGAACTGAAAGCTGGCAGCTGGAGCTCAGGGAAGAGACCTGAGGGTCTCTAAACTCATCTGCTCAACATGCAACAGCAGCCAAAAATGCCAACAAAATTTTGGGTGTTCTCAGAAAAGACAGTGAGGGAAAACCAGAAAATATAAAATCTTGGCAGATTCACGCCTTGAACATTCTGTACAATCCTATTTACACTTTTTAAGAAGGACATAGAGAAATTCAAGATAACGCAGGGAAAAGCAGCTAAGATGATAAAAGGGATGGAACAGCTGCCTGTACAGGGAATCAGAGAAGGCTGTGACTTTTTATGATCTTATTCCTCCCCCAGACTGAGTGGGGTATGGTTAAGGTTTATAAAATCATGGAGGTGGTGTGTAAAGCGAATACAGAACTGTTGTTCCCTAAGTCCTGTGGTGTCCTCTGGGCACTCACTGAAACTGTTGGAGAGCAGTTGAAAATCTGCAAAAGAAAATCCTGTTTTGAATACCACTATCCACTCTCCCTTCTGAAGTCTGCTGTCACAGAAGGCTGTGGAGGTCCACTGAAACCAACAAGTTAAAAAAGGAGAAAGCAGACAAATTCCACAGCCACAGATCCATATAGTGACGCTAAAGTGAAGAGGTAGGAACAGGTTCACTGGCATCTCTAGTGCAGTGGAGGGGAGCGGAGGAATATGATGGAGACAGACTGCAGAGAGACAGGATCATGAGTTGTCTCCAAACATTTCCTATTCCCACTGCCAGAGGCAAAATGGATTATTAGCTTGACCCAGAAGGCAATTTTCTGTGTTGTCATGAAAATAAAACCCTGTGCTCCTTTGCTAGAGCTTAAACCTGCCACTACAGAGTTATTTCCACCCATTTAATTTTGATTGCATCTCAGTGGGCAGCCAATGGTGCAGAATTTGTCAGCTGGAACAACTGTGTAGTAATTATCAATGGGAGGGATAATTTTTTGCAGTTTTGACCACAGCATTTTTTTTCTGTAGAATTAGGAAAATATGGGTTTTTTTCAAAAATAAAAGGAGGTGAACAAATGTTCTTAAATAGCTATGGATCTTTTGTATAAATGTATAGAACTTAAAAATTATGTAAATTCAGTCAAATAAGAAGTATGTTGATTGAAGAGAATGAATTAGGCAGGCACAAAAAGAATTGTTTTTAATGAACATATTTTTAGGGCTTTGTTCTGCTACAGTCATTAAAATTTCGGGATCAGAGTCCAGTTTCTACAGCTGAATATTGTTCCCAGGTTTTCTGATGGTGTTTTCATGGTGAACAAACAATTTTTCTCAGGAATGAGGAGTTTCTCAAATAAAGATGTTAAGCTGGGCCTAAATATTTAAAGAAAAGAACAGGAGTCCTGGAGACTGTATAACCCCCTCTGCCAACTTACCCCTTTCAGCAGAGATTCCCTCTCACTTTTAAGTTTCCTTAAGTATCTAACACTGCCTTCTCCTCACTCAGCCTTTTCTGCTACACCTTTTTGTCTTCCCTGGTCCACCTTGTTCCAAGTACCCCACACAGCAGAGTGTTCCTTCACTTTTACTCATTTCCTGTCATTCCTTCTCCCAACTCACAGAAAAGGCTGAAAATGCCAAAGAGCTCTCCACACCCCCTCACTAGAGGGTGGTTTTGTGTTGGAGGAAACACTGAAAAAATATTTATTTTCTATGTTGCTAACTGTTCCAAGGCAGGCTCGAGCACTTATTTATATTCATCAGTTATTGCCGCCTCTTGAGGCAATTATCAGTTGCAGTTTTGAAGCCACTTTACTGTATCGTAATGCCAGGAGTAGACAGGCAAATCACATCCCCTGGAAATGAGCTGTATTTGAGAAAAAGGTTGAAATAGGGGAGGGGTCTGGTTTTTATTATTTTCCTTTTTTTTTACCCCTGGAAAGTAGGAGAGCAAATAGCTAACTGGAGGGGGGAAAAAAATCTCACAGGCTAATTAAATGGCGTTTGAATTAATGGATGACAATTTGCTCTGCATGTAATTTACATTCTGTATGTCCCTACATATAACAGAAAGAGTAAGGGCCGAAATCAGTTATTATCATTTATTATCATTATTACTGCTTTTAAGTTTAATCTTCTGTTGCTTGCAGCAGTCTTAACTTGGTCTGTTGCAGCCACACATAGAAGAAAAAAAACAAAAAAAAATTGCTGGAATTGAAGATGGGAATATGTTTCTGTTTATATGTGCTCAAAAATCCACTGCATATTTCAATTACTGTAAAATTTTGTAGGGGTTTACAGGGTACATTAGGATGTATCAGTTCAAATCTGGGATTAAATGAGCTGGAGATGGTTGAGGAACCGTCACTCAAGGTACGAACTTTTTTGTTTTCTTGTCTGATGGGTTCTTATAACGCATTGCTGGCTCTGTCCCTGGACAATCAAATCATAATTCCAATCATGTCTGATTGGTTTCAGCTGTTTGACATTTCCCACTGCTAACACAGAGGGATCACTATCCGGCGTGTAACAAAAAGTCAAGATTGGAAAACCAGTATTCTCTAACTCCAGGGTAAAGACCTCTCCCCCCTCCCACAGCACTCCCTGCATCTCCCAGTGAATTCAACTGGAGCAACTGCAGCTGTTCTCTGTGCCTGTTTTCATTTTCACGAGGGACTGACTAAAGGCTGCTGAGATGCACAGCTCAACTCCTCTGATCTGTTTTTAGTGGTTTTTCTGCACTGGATGTTCCGGAAATATAACCATAAATCTTGCTCTGTCACAATTCCAAATAAATCATGGCATTGCCATGAAACATGAGAGAGAATACAGTTAAGCTGTCCAGGAGCAAATCCAGAGGCAGAATAGCAGCGCCTCTGGTGCCGTAGAAGCCAAAATGTTTATCCCTCACATTCTTTGCTTACAGATACCCCTGGGATCAGCACTGACAAATACCCATTTTGGTATCTCCCAGAGGAAATTCAACAACATCCACTATTTAAAGGATAAAAAAATCACCTTTGAAGGCTCACTAACATTCAGATTCTCGGGTATGACTGACAGTATCCATAGCACTGGCTGCATCCCTTAAACCACCATTGCTGAGACCTAAGTTAGCTTACTGTAGTCGATTGGGGAACATCTCCCCCTCACGCACTTTCTGAGCTTTCTCCGGCTTTTATATCCCCATCAGTACCGGCAGAGTGCCTTAGGAAGCTGCCAAGAGACCTTGACAACACTACACGAGGGAGGTGACTGGCTCTTGGGCTGCACCTACTCATAAACCCAGTAGGTTATACAAGACATCAGCAAGTTTCTTACATCTCTCTGTTCCTTGTGTAATCTTGATTCAGTCCAGAGTGGACATCACAGCTTGAATATTAAGGGAAGATCAATAAAACTGTGTTATTCTTACCATCAGATGGATTCTCCCTCCTTTTCTCTCTGTGTGAATCCTGAGCCCAAATTTTCTGTCAATATATATCCATTGTACAGTCAACCTTGTGTTCTTGCCTTTGTTATTTTTTTTTGTCTTCTCCTCTACTGCAACTGTCTTTTATCATTCTTGCTTTAACTTCAGATGACTGAAGGAATATACAGGCTTTTTCAGACAGCATAGTTGTTTTTACATGAGCCATGACATGATGTACCTGTTTTCAGCTGATCTACTTCTCTTATAAGTTAAGACACTCTGTGCATCCTGGAGAAAGAAAGAAAAGACACATCTAAAATAGCTTGTGTGGATATGGGAAGGGAAATAAGTAGTTCTGTTATAAAGGACCATTAGCCAAGCCAGCTGTGGTTGCTGAGAGTTCAGAAGCAAAATCTATAACACAGATTGAACACATCCACACCCGTGAAATGGTTATGTCCTCTTTTTCCAGTTCTTTTTGCTTTTAAGCTGAAAAACCTGGAATAGGGAAAGTCGAAATTTATACAGAGGCAGAGGCAGCTTTGCCAATTCTTGTAATGTTATTGCAAGTATCACAACAGTTAATGCTTTCTCTTCAAGTCCCAAATGCTAGCAGCAAGATATTGCAAAGGAATATTCATTTCTGAGTACAGTCTGAGTCCTTCTGATCTCAAGGAAGGGTTTGAAGCTGCTTCAGAAATGTAGCCTAAAGAATAAAATAGTAAGTAAATAAAAAATGCAAGGCTTAAAATCTTGCTACTTTATAACAACTGTGATGTTTTTCCAATTGCATGAATTTTGAAGATGGAATTGGCAATACTGTGCATCATAGCCTTAATCCAGTTGAAGAAAATAGACCTCTTTCTTGTCTACTTAGATCACAGGAAACACTGTCCTGACTAAGAATTACTTTAATCTTTTATGTTCAGGTACTCTCCTGATTCAAGACCCCTCTATGTTTGCAGCCTGAACATGACTCCAAAAGAAGTTATTTACCTTGCACAAATGAGCATGGAACTACCCCTATTCAATACCCCAGGAAAGCTGCCAATCTTGTACTGCTAAACTCAGCTGCTTCTGGGCAGGAGTTCTCTCATCTGCAGTTTGAGAGGCATTAACCATCCAAATGGGCTGTATCCCAGATTCTTCTTTCAGGATGCCTTTGACATCAGCTGTGAAATAATCTGCCGTGCACTGGTCCTCCTTTGAAGGACTTCTAACTGCTTCTCCAGCTACCAGTGGAGGGGAAGTCTGCTTTATTCCTGAACGGTGAGCACTTGTAAGCTACAGCGTCAAGTAGACAGACACCGAGGTAAGTACTGCTAGCAGAGGTTCTCTCCATTTACAGTAGCAGACCTGCCCCAGACTTGCATCTCATCCCTTCTCGAGAAATGTCTGTGAACATGGACATTTGAAATAGGCTCAGACTCATGCTCAGCTCAAGCTACCAGCAGCGAAATAGGTGAGATTTGATTTCTTTCTTTTATGTTTGTTCTTGTCCTTTCAGCCTTTGTGAAACATAATGTTTATTGGAGGTTAGGCTTGCCCTCATGGACTCAACAATGTCATTTTTCTCTCTTTAAAAAATAGAGATTTTTGGCAAAGAAGTATTTTATGCTTCTTTGTTATATGGAGGTGATCAACACCTATATAAAAATGGAGACAGAAGAAATTACCCCAGATTGGACAACTTATCAGAAGTGTTTATTGCACTTCACGGTGTCTGAAAAGGATGGTTCAAATCAAGATCAAAATTAATGTCAAAAAATGGAAATAGCTTAGTTGATTTTTGTGCAAGATAAAAACAAATCAAATAAATTATCACTGTTAAGAGTAACATTGTAATTGCCTCCATACGAATCTATATTGAGGGTGGAGTGCCCCTGGTTTAACTTTGTCATGCAATTCATTTATTAGGTCTTTCATCACAAAAGTGCTTTATATACCAGTAAAGACAAGTCAAGAAACTGTGGTGCCCTTTTAAAAACAAGATTGCACAAAGATGTGATAAAACCTCAAAAGAAACAAGTGATTTCAGGGGAAATCAAAAATGAAATTTGTCTGACAGTAGAATTAATTATAAATAAAATGAAATACAAACAACATAAATGTACCCAGATTTCCTAAACATATAACAGAAAGAGTTTGTTACATACAATCACAGTGTGTTTATTCTGTGTGCACTTGGGTATGAAAAGTACACTGTAGCAGGAAAATAATAGAACTTTTGCTTGAACAATAACCTCTCCTCTATTATTCTTTACAAAGGGGTGTGTTTTATCAAGTCACCATTGAAGTCCATGCTTTTTAAAGCATTGTATAGCTAGGAAGCAAACTTTGAAACACTGATATTTCTAACTTATTGAACAGAAGCTAAGGTAAAAATCTTGATATTGTAGTAGATTATGCGGAGTACATTAAAGAACAGTTTGTTTGGGCCTTACCCCAAAGGAAATTAAAATTCTTGGAGATCCTGCATAATGTTAACCCTTTTATTTCAGACCTATAACTGTAGGGACTACAACTCAATGTGTCACTGATCACTGCTTTCAGGGGACCTCACTGCTTTCAGAGGACTTCTACATCCCACTAAGATATGCTAAACTACTTTAAGGGATATAATGTCAAGATTTCACAATGTATTTTTATAAATATAGGTCTACCTATATAGGCATCCCATGTAGAGAACAAAATACTTATAATTGATATAAAAACTCAGATTTCATGAGGCCAAATGCAGTTAGATAGCTCAATTAACCCACTTTGTTCTGAAAATGTTTCCGGAACAGAATTCCTCATCTAGACAGAAATCAGGCTCATGTCTTGACCAGAGCAACAAAAAGCCATTCACACGACTACAGAGCATGGGGTTTGGTCATTCTGACCAAAAAGAGTGAAGATGAGAGAAGGGACACTGTGGGTTTGGTGACTTGAAGGAAATACGTGCTCAGCCTCTGGTACATGGCACTGAATGGCTGCCTGAGGAGAGCACTGCAATCCCTATATTTTTATCACATTCAGTGGTCCTAACAGTGACCACAGCCAGTTTCTTCTTAAGTAAACTGCCCTGAGCCACAGGTTGAAAGGTTGGACTGTCCCTCCTTAAAGACTGAGTGATCTGTCTGCCCTTGGCAGTCTGCACTAGAGAAAACAACCCCCTGTCTGGCACTTGCAGTTACTCTTCATGGCAGAGAATTTGTGTTTAGGGATTCAGATTTATAGGCTTTCCAAATGCGTGTTAGAGCAGTTTGAAAGGTTATCCTCCCCAGCTGCCCATCCTTTCTCTCTGTTGAGGTTATTGCTCCTGCAGCAGAGACAATTGAATGGCTGGCAGGTTGTGTGCTCTGTTCATGACCTGGGGCATTGATTTCAGCTTACATTATTGACTGGCTGGGCAATGAGCTTAGGGAGCAGAATGCCTTGACTTATCATCCCTGCTGGACATAGCTGCAGCAGTTAAAATGTTTATCAGTTCCCACAGGCCATAGACAAATCCCACAGGTACTGAAGAGAAAACCCTAAATCCTACCCTGGCAGGATGCTAAGGGTTGTTACAAAGCACCGAGTGTCTCATCCTTTCGACGGAGTTAGGAGAAAGAGGCAAGTGGCTTCCAGTGACTCTGTCAGGATTGTCAGACAACCTTGGTAATCAGGAGAGGGCCAGGCACACCCTTAAGAAGTGGGCCTGGGAGAAAGTTAGCCTGAGAAACTTTCCAGTTGGGAGTTAAAGAAGCCAAAGTGGTAATGTTGGCCACTTGGGAAAATGCCTGAAAGGGATTTGGAGAACTCAGTAATGTGCACTGCAAAGCCTAATCTTTAAATAGTGCAGTGACCTGTAGGAACCACACTGTGCACCCAGAAGAAAATCCCAGGAGGCACCAAGTCAACCAAAAATCAGGAAGAAATTGTGGTGACAGACAGTCGATTTCCCAGCATCACCATGGAGCCAAAGAATGCCACAGACTGGAAAACACTGTCTGTGTATTCACTTGAGTGAAGAGGAATGCAGCTTCAGCATCTGTTCCAGTTCTGCAGGGGAAAGGAATGAACAGTTGTGTCCCGTGTGCCACAGGGACAAGTTCACCTCAGGAGAGTGCTGTCGTGGGAGCACTTCTCTTTTGCCTGAGTAATGTGCAGTCTGAGAACAACTAATCTAAGAGATATTTTGGATATTTTGTTGGTGAATACAACTGGATCTCCTTGGCACACCCAGAGTTTTTTGAATGTCAGATAGAAAGAGGCCTGAAGGGGCTGTTATGGATGGAAATCAGCAGAACTTAAGCACCTTGGGGGTAAGGAAGCACTTACTTAGAATTTCTGAAATTTCTAATAGCAATTTAATTTTGAAAGTACACATCTTAATTTGCAGGCAGGATCTAGGTTCCTTGGTGGATTTAGTCTTTTTGATCTGGAGGTATTTAAAAATGTATCAGTAAATCAGTGGGAGTTTGGGGCTTTGATGTCTTATGTGCCAGTTTCCATCTGTAAGCGTCTGAATACCTAAGTCTGGGCCACAACAAGTTCTTTGAACCATGCTGAAGTGTGAGGTTTTTCCACAGCCAGAAATGACCTTGCTTGAGCAGAGACTTTAGCATGGAGCAGAAAAGTGGAGTTTAGTAACATCAAAAACTCTCTTTGGGCTGGGCATTCCTATACAGGAAATAAAATTGTAGAAGATACCTGGGAATTGTTAATTGTATTCAACACATTAAGCACAGGCATTATGCAGGGAAAAATAATTTAGGATTGACAGGTTTTTGTATTCCTATTCTTACACTTACCACACATTTAGAGTAACTCCCACTGAGTTCTGTGAACATGAATGGATCACGAATGGTTGGATTCAGTGACAGACTTCTCCTTGCCTATGCCAATCCCCACCTCCTGCTTGCAAAGCTCTCATGTTCTTTGGATGCTGCTGCTAAAGCAGAGGCCAAAGAGTGGGGCAGCAGCAACTGCACCAGGACCAGCCTTTCCCAGCAGAAGTGTCACTATCACAGCTTTTTCTTTGGGAATGACAGCAGCAAAAAGACATTCTCCAGTCTCCATCTGGCAGACCAGCCCTGCTCCATCTCTTCCCTCCAGCCCAGAGCGTGCAGCAGATCAAGGAGGGCCCAGATGCAGGGAAGCAGCAGGGCCCTTGCTTCTCGCAGGCCTGGAGGGTGGATGTCTGAGGACAAGTGCTGGGATGGGGATGAGTGGGGAGCGTGCCTTCTCAGTCTGGGGAAGAGGAAGAGTAGACAGGGATTCCGAGGAGAGGCATGGGTAAGGAGGGGAGAAAAATGTGCCAATTAGGTCTTCCTGCCCTGCCAAGCTTCCACAGTTCCCTGACACCTTGCCTTCACCCACTCAGAGCTCTTCAAACTTCACTGACCCTTACTTACTGTCATTCTCTTTCTCCAGGAAGCTGAAATCTCCACTGACCCCTTCCAGTCCCACTCTCACACCTCTGAGGTCACTAGTGATGTCTTTCCATCTGCTCAAACCCATTCCTTCTCCCCACATCTCCTCTGCTCCATCTCCATCACCACCCCTATAGTCCTCATGTAGTAGGAACCTCCCCAGCCTCTCCCATAGGATTGTGTTGGCAAAGATGATTATTCCAGTATTTCAGTCTTTAAAAACTTCACTGCTATCCTTCTTGCAATCTTAAAGAGAAGAAACCCATAATAATGATATCCTATAACATTTGCATCAGACAAGTGTTTTTTCTGTACCCTGTCTTTGTGGGAGTCATCTATCCAATAACACGCTTCGAAGTTAAAATGAAATGTTTTACTCAGTGGTCGCATGAATAGGGTTAACTATACCCTTGTAGTGGTGGAAGTTCTTTTAAATTACTCATCCTATTTTGATGAAAATCCTAATTAACACAGTGCCCAAGGAAATTTTAGAAATTAATCTATTCCATTTTTTAATACCTATCTAATTCTGGTAAAAGTTAACTTTGCTTCAAATAATTGTAGTTTTTGAGGCAGTGAAAGAGGTTTGGCGTGTGTTCAGATGCCATCTGATACCCAACTCGAGATAGAGCATTGCATGTTTAAATGACACTGACACAGAATAAAGTGAATAAGTCGGTGGAAATTGAAATTAATAGAGAGAAAAATAGAAAATATATAGAAATAAAGCAGAAAATAGAACTTTATTGCTTCTTTCCATTGTAATAGCCTTGCTAGAAATGCATAAATAGATTCCATTTATAAGCTCTTAAATCCCCTACTAGAGATTAGAAAGAGCAACCATGTAAAATTCATGGTGTTTGTGACTGGCCTTTATCGACAGAGAGTAAACAGCCACAACTTCTAATAGAGCTTCTGCTGCTGGTTTGACATATCCATGAGAGGCTCATTCTAGCGATTCAAACTGCACAATAAATATGTCACAGAAGCTAAAGCAACTCTTAACATAAAATGATTATTATACATTCTCTTCTTATTGGTCTCCCAACTATTCACATTCAGGCTTTGAAGTGTCTGCCTTTATTTCAGCCCTACCACCCTTTTTTTACTCTTCTGAAGTTGCATAGAAGTTGCTCAGGAGATCAGCACCAGCATCTCTGTGACTGATATGTAAATCAAAAACAAGTGGGAAAATTGTAACAGGCCTTGAGGGAGACAGAGTGCTTCTTTATGGTACTTGCTTGATCTTCAAATTATTTCTAGTTTTCAAGTTATTTCTAAGGCTATCAATTAGGAAGGAATGAGTAACTGAGGTTGTTAGCATTGGAGTAATTCAGACTGCTCTTTCAGCTCTCATTTAAGCTGGTAGTTGCTGAAACTTGTTAGTTTCAACTAACAGAGCTCTCCTCCTCTCAATCCATTTCTATCGAATTATCAGAGAACACTACAAGAGTGAACCGTGTTGTCAGAGAGGCGACTTGTAGAAATTAAGGAGCTTGATGTCTGTAGATGTCACCTAAATATCCCCCAAATGTATCCTCAGGCACCCTGAGCTTGGTTTGTGGGTGAGCATAAGCAAGAACCCAAGTGAGGA
This sequence comes from Vireo altiloquus, assembly GCA_013396875.1. Classification (NCBI taxonomy): domain Eukaryota; kingdom Metazoa; phylum Chordata; class Aves; order Passeriformes; family Vireonidae; genus Vireo; species Vireo altiloquus. The sequence continues at coordinate 90,306 of VZRF01009910.1, forward strand.
GCACCATAAACCTTATTTATGCTCACCCACAGTTTTCCCCGATGCTGAGATTAATTTGCTCTGTTCTGCTAACAAAGTAGCAGTGGCAAAAGTTTTGCTGGCGAAATAATGAAGTGAAAAATAAAAATCAACAACGATTACACTAATGAACAGTTATATAAAATCCATTCATTAAAAAGCAGGAAATGAAAAGGATTATCACTCTGCAAGAATTTTACACGTGGGAAAGGGAATACAGTGGATAGTGGGTATTAGATCACAAACAATGCTCTAGTTGAGAGGGAAATCAAAGAAATAAATTTTTTTTTCTAAAAGTGTACCTATAGCAGAAGAAATACTGGTTTGGGGCTTAATAAAAGAGGTTTTACTGGTGCCTTTTCTTTCCTAAAAAATTGCCAAAAAAGCAAGGGCCGACAGTTTTCCCACCCAGCGATTAATGTGAGAAAATGTCACATGTTCTGTACATATTACCAGAAGTAGAAGGGAAGGTCTAAGTGGGAGCCCAAGCCAGCACTAAACAGCAATGAAGAAAATAATAAAATATTTTTATTTGAACCATTTAAATAAATCGAGCTGTAGTCCCAAATTAATATATAGAGATAGAGATAGAGATAGAGATAGAGATAGAGATAGAGATAGAGATAGAGATAGAGATATACTTATTTAAAACAAGGAAAATAACTTATTTAAAGAAAAAAAATAATGGAGAAACTGTGAAAATTGAAATTCCTTGATTTACAGGTGTCTGATATCTTTTCATCCCAATTTTTAATTTACTTCTTCAGTAGAAAGAACAAAACCAAAGGAAACCTACCCCAGAACTGGAAAAAAAAAAGGTTATTTGAATATGCCATGAGTTCAGTGCCTGATGGAAATTCAAGAAAACAAAATTGAAAAGATGGATCTATTAAGAAGGATTATTTTCAACCACAAAACCTCTCTCTCAGGCACACATTCACCTCAATAGTAGCCAAGCACCACGTACATAACTGAATCATTTAAAGCAAAAACAGAACAAAAAATTGAAAGCAGTAAAATGCAAAAATTTGAAATCAAGTGTTTGTTTACCCATATTTTCCCAGTTTTGCAATACAGTTACCCATTGCTGGAGGCCAGCCTGACTCTCCTATGGTCACAGGTTCACCAGTACTTCCATGCTTTCAGTCAGTAATCACTGCAAATCCCTATAAACTTTCCAATCATCATTATTACATTCATGACAAGTATTTGAAAGCAAAAATATGTCAACAGCACTGTTGTGCTGAGATTACTTTTTTAACCAGCTTTGAAGTTAGTTCCTGTGTGAAGCCCTGTGTCCAATTAAGTTAGATCATTAAAAAGCAAATTATCTTGACATTTTACTCTAATAGCTTAACTTTGCTTTGGCCAAACATGAAACACTGAACTTCCAGAGTATGAACTTCCCTCGGCAGTGTCTGTTTTGGGAACAGTGCTGAAGAGTGAAAGAAAGGGGAAAGAAACTGTTGAATCAGTACCAGAGTAAAAGCCTCTTACTGAATGAATCAATGCTTTCTTAGATGCAAGGAGGGAAGAAAAATCTTACCCTAATCTATACTCTGATATTTGTAAACCTATAAATTATTCACAGCTTAATCTGACCCTCTTTGTTGTTCCAACAATAAACTTAACAATCCTATCTTCAGAATATCTTCACTCCTGCTTTGTGAACCCTGTTGTGCAAAACCCCAAGCCATGCAAGGGAACATATTTAATTTAACAGAAGAATACACTGCACATGCAATTTTACTAAAATACTAGAGATATTTGCATGCTAGCTCCCCACAGCTCAGAAAACATTAATGTGTCTTCTCCTGTGGGTCCAATCAGAAAAAATACAGAAGGGAGAGAGGAGAGTGATCCAATGAGTAAGAAATTGTGCTTCAAAGAGAGTTTGAAGGAACTAATGTCTTTTGCCAAATGGAAAAAATGAAGATGGGTATTTGTCCTGGTGACATCTTGAGTGTGTGAGATTATCACAACATGAGTTGCTAGAGACTGGGAGGCTGTGGGTGTCCCAAGGGAAAGAGTTGGATGTCTCCTTCCTGCACCTCTTTTAGTGGCCACCATCAAGCAAAAGGTATTTGACTAGATGGATACCACCAAGTAAAGAGGTGATCTTGTGTTGTTACATGTTTAGTTTAACAGTGAAACTTGCCCTTGCACACCTTATTTGGTTTTTTATAATTTTACAATCCACAAATTAAGAAGTATTTTAGAAAACCTGATCATTGAAAGAACTGATGTACCATGAAGGCTCAGATAACAGAGAGTGTTTTTTATCAGCACTATTGTCAGTAGCAGGGAAATAATAAGATTATAGACTAAAGGTTTGTGAGACTTGGAGAAAAAGTAGAGGCTGTTATCCATAAATTTATAAGACCTCTCTTGCTAGAGAGCTAGATCGTTCATTTTTCTATTGGGCTATTCGAGCTACAGTTTTGAAACCTGCTCCATACATTTTGGGGAGGAGGGGAGGTGAGACATAAAAAATTATCCCATTTTCTAGGATCCATATTAATTTTACAAATAATCAAATATTTTCTGAATTAATTTTAACTAATGAAAGGAAGAATACTTCTAGGGTTTTTTGTTAAAAATACGTGTATGAGGAAAGAGGATGTCTAAGAGACCAGAATTTTGCAAAAACTCTAGTTTCCCCTGGAAGCATGGGTTTTCACCAAAGCAGCCTGAAAGCTACAAGGAATTCGTTCTGTACTTCTAGAACAGATTTTTCAGTTGAAATATGGTGTAACAGAAAAAAAAAAAGTAGAAATAATAGTACATATTAGGAAACAACCAAAGAATAATATTTACCTGTTTGTCGACCAACACAGAAAAATGTAGTGTACGAGACAAAATGCAAAATGTCAAGACGATAAAAATACGGACTTATATTTAGTACAAGTGCTGAGCCCCCTCAAATCAAGGATATTATGTGAAATTCTGCTCTTTCAATGCATGGGCAAGTGGGGTCAGGAAATCTCCGTACGATGTGTTTCTTCACGAGGGAGTGAGACAGCCCAGTGCTCTCAGACAAGGGGCAGCAGGCTCTGTGCTTCCAGTGTGCTGCTCTCTGGGAAATGAAAAAGCTGTGCCTTAAAAGTATGAAATAAATTAAAGGCCAAAGAATTATATCCCCTTAGCCAAGCTGCCAGAAATATTTATGGGTCTAAAAATCTCAAGAGCATAAAACAATTCTTACTACGTTAATGTTTATACTGGGAACTTTCCATTTGTAAATATATGACAGGGAATAACCATATCCACCCATCTGCTTAGTGGCTGCCTCAGAAGCTGCTACATGTCAATTATTAATCCTCCTGGGCATAGAAGACCATTTTTCTTCTGGAGGCCTACTGTTGTGTTTATTTTTTTTTCTTTTTTCCCTGCTATTTAAAATAATCTTTTTCCTACATATTTCTTACAAATATTGACTGATATATTTTCTTCTCAGTAACGTGTTCCCTTTTCATGCAGCTTTACGATTTTCTAATAGAATGATCAAGATTAATAAAACAAATCTTTTTCAACTTATTCAAGTTCTTTTGAGACTCTTACTTCAGTGCCTTTGTTGCAATGATGGCTGTTCCACCAATACTAGCTGAGACATTTTAATAGCTATGCTGTTTCTATTTTTATTGATGAGGTAGTGATCTTTCTGGTTTCTGGCATAGCAACAGACAGGAATTCAACAAAGCTATTTATAAAATAAAAATCAGAAGTGTCTAATTTAGATTAAAAAAAAAAAGACAAAACAGTGATAGGTGATAGTGGTTACTGGTACTGTTACTTAAAAGCTAATCAAGCAGGTGATGCATAACATCAAAGAGAAATTAACTTCAGTGAAGGAGGGTTATGTATTGATGCTGGCCACATTAAGAAATTGTTGATTTTACCTGGAATCAAGAAAGGTCACTTTGTTGTTTTGTTGCCTCGTGATATTGCTTTTTACAGGGTGGTTTCTGCCAGGATTGTCTTCATTACTAAAGCCACTGCAATAGCACGAAAGAGCAGGTACATAGCATCAAAGTAAATCTTTGCAATAAACACAGGTACTAATTAAAACTACTCATCAGAACTCTCTTGGAGAAAAAGCTAATTTAATCATGCCAATCACTGGATATGACTCAGTATGAGCAACTAACTTTTGCGAACAAATGCAGAAACAGAAAAAATTGCAGTTACAAAACAATTTGCTTGAATTATTTCAGAAGAAATGAGGAAAATATCTATAATAAGATTACAAACTTTCATTTCAGGTTAGCTGTTGAGTCTTTTTCAAAGGGTAGATAGATAGCATTATGTAGGCAGCCTGTACAAAACCTTTGCCTGTACTGTGTATCAGTGCATGACTCTTGGTGCAATGCTATTTTCTACAGGCAGTTAGAAAGCCAAGTGAATGAGAATCCTGTCGTGCTGGGCAGTGCCATGCAAACAAACCTACAGCTGGAGACAGTCTCCATCTCAGAGGCACCCTGCTCTCAATAGATCCTGACTTGTTAACGAGACGAAACTGGGCCCAAGAGCATCCACAAGAAGTTCCTGTTCCCACCCTTCCACAGCCCTGGGGATCCTGGCCGCAGCCAAGTCTCTATTTCAGAACACAGAGAGGGAATGTCGTTGCTGAATCCTAAGCACACAGAGAAATTAATGAGCCAGCAAAGGTTGAAGTCTCTTACTTTATGTTATGGTTTATAAGCTCTTAATGTACAAGATGCATCATTAAAGAAATGTATAAGTGGCATTCTGCTACTGCTTCCTTATTCAAAGGCAATCAGCTCATTTTATTTAAGTAGATGGAATAGATATATTTTAGAAACATATTTCTTTCAGTACCATGCAGTATTTTTAATTCCATTATAGTGAGCTTTTTGCCCTTTCCAGATCCCAGATTTCTGTTGAAAAAAGGCAAAACTAGGCATATGCCTTGGCTTATTACAAACTGCAATTATTTCAAAGTTATTTGGATATTAACAAATTCTTGGGTTTAGGAAAACTATGAATTTGAAGTACCAGAAAATTCCACAAAATATAACATGTTACACAACAGTTGTGTTATGTCATATATCCAGTGGTGTAAATCTTCTCACAAAAGCTTATGCAACTGATGCTTTGCATTGCTTTCAGGTTCAAAACCCACAGAACCTCTGAATAAATTCCAGGCAAAACCACTGGGCTTCACCTGCTTTCATGTCAAGAACAAAGAAATAAAAGGCAAGTGCATGGCAATTTCAAAGTGCAATCACAAATCAGTTCCTTGATTATCAGTTTCCATTGAAAGGTTGGCCAAGAATTGAGAATCTTTTCAGCTATGATCTACATGTGGAGTCTAAAATGAAACCCAAAACATTTTGCTGAAGTTGGGACTAACGGCAAGTACAATTCTTGTGTGGCTGCTTGGATCTGACAGCTTCCTAAATCAAAGAAACCACTGCCTTCAACCCTGCCCCCACTGCTCTCTCTGAAGGTGGGGAAAGTGCTATAATTCTGCTTTTGCTTTTCTTTTTTATTTTTCTTTTCAGTGAGCACGCACAGTAAAACAGGGATCCAAACACTGATTAAAATTTTTGCTAAATTGTGAAAGTTTGGATCTGTGTTTGTCCTTCCAAATGCTCTGATACATCAGCTAAGTGTTTTCTTAAAAGTAAATGCCCAGAACAAGTCATGTACTGAGGGCTTGTGCTGGAAGCATCTCGCTGCCTCATGTGCACGCTGCCTTCAGCTCATCATCTCTGATGAGGAAAACCATGATAATAATTGTTCAAATACCTTTATGCTTATTACAATTAAAGTGTTTATTAAAAGATAATTGCATTTTATGACTTGTAACTTCAAAGCTGTCATGTAGTTCTCAGTTTGAAAGATTTACTGAGCAGAAAACCTGAGAAAATAGCAGAGAAAGTTTGGGGAGGAGAGCCTGGAGATGGTGGATAACTGTCTGAGGAATTTGAGATTTTTTTTTCACACTGAAAAGCTTTTTTCAGTCTATAGTTTTTCAAGAGTCTGTCTGTCTACCTGATGGAGAACTGCAGAAGGATGCTTTCTTTATATAACACTAAAAAGAACATTTTAGTCCAAAGTAAATTGATTTTCTGTCTCCCTTTTGCTGTTATCTGTCTAAAAGTTATTCGGAGAAGTATTTGAGAGGCCCCTTTTAGAGCTGCATGCCTCTTAGAACTCATCTTTGACTCTATTATGTTTTAATTCCATTTCTAGAAATTAAATAATCAGAACATTGTCCTTTCCTGCTAGTAGATCTTTTATTTGCTGTTGCAAAGTCAAAATAACAAATTTGCAAAGTAAAAAACATTGTGAAATATGCAACCAAGTTGTTTGTAAACACTTTGCAGTATTGCAGAGGGAAGTGGTGTGGTGAAGAAAAGCCAGGGCTGTGGATGTGAACTGGAATTTAAATCCCTGCTTACCATTAACGTCACAGGCGGAATGTTCTCATTGTTCATCCCCAGGTCCGTCACTTATGACTTATCGTGCAAGATAGGATATAAAATTGTGAAGTGCTAAACTTGAGACAGAATTAGCTGTTTCTTAATATATCTCCTGCTATGTTAGCACTCAGATCCTATATTGTGCTGCGGAATAGATCAAAGTGCTTCAGCGTGCAGCAAGGTAAAGCAGGTCAGGAACTGTGGCTGGAGGATACAGACATATCCAAGCTTCTGCATCTGAAAAGTTAAGGTGTGCAGTAAAATCTGACTTAGTCACCAACTGAGGAAGCCCTTTTTTTCCTTTTTTTTCTTTATTTTGTGAAGTTTTTAAGTCTATGGAACAAATTTTGAGCTTGTATTTTGAGCCCAGGAAAGTTACTCATAATCTATATGGTTCTGAACACACATAGTTTAAATTTAAGAACTTTGTCTTTGTGTCAGCTAATGTCACTCCAGATGATAGCATTTTTCTCCTCTGCTCTCTTCTATTGTTGATGTCTTTAGGCCATCTTGATCTGGCTGTGGATAATCATTAGTTAATGACAGAAAATTAATTTTTATCACCCACATGTAGGTGCAATAGAAGCACGCAAGTCCGAAGAAAAATATCCTTTCTCTCTGACTCCCACCTGAAATCCTGTTTCTTCTACTGTCACCCACAGTGCCCTCTCCTTGACGCTCCTGAACTGCTGCTGCTGAGAGTAAGATATTCCCACAAATCATTTCAGTTAGTTATTTCTCCAAAGTAATCACCATGTTGTCAGGAGCTGAAGCAGTCTAATTATTTATTGTGCTAAATCAAAAGTATTGTTCTGTTAGAAAGACAGGAGCAAAGGCTGCACTGAATTACCTCTTCCCGTGGATTACAATCCTGTGGAAGTGAGGTTCCTGTTTCTGTAGCTTGTCTATTGGAGAAGTGAACAGAAAATTCAGAGCAGAAATAGCCCCCAACTTGCTTCTGCCTTCCAGTAAGAGAGAACATTCGGAATGAATTTATGTCCGTGGATCATGTATATATTATTTCATGTTTACTGTTTAATAGAGATCCTGCCCCAAGCAAATGAATGATGCAGCAAGAAGGGAATAATAATTTTTTTAAATGGCCCTTCTATTCTTCTAGAAAGTGTGAGGCCAGAAGTGCTCTTGCCCTCATAGTGTTGCTTTTAAGTCAACTATTCTCATGAGTGACAGCTCTACAGTCCTGTTTCTGCTGCTGTGACTGCACTTCATTTTATCTATGAAAAATTCTAGGCATTTTCATGAGGAATTACCTGACCTGACTTTCAATCCCCTGCAAGTGACTATTGAACATCAAATCAAGAGGCTCAGACTTCCCCAGAAATCTCAGACCTGGTAAGATTTAACAGCATTTCTGTTTACCATCACAGGATGGCCATGCCATGTAAACATAAGTCATGAAAAGCAAAACTCTGTAAGAGGAACAGGTTGGGGAGCCGTGCTTAGCTGATGTTTTCATGTTGTGACTGTATAAAGCAATGAGAAGAATAAAAGATCAGGAACCAAGGCAATACACTTTTACCAGGCTTGTTAAAAGCTCCTTCTCCAAATCTCCTTCTGCTAAAAGCAAGCTCCTATTCCACAGTGTTTCTTCCCCTCTCTGCAGCTGCCTTCAGCATGATGTGCCCTGTCACACCGTGGCTTTTCCCTGCCTGCATGATTCCAAGGAGGGTCACGGCCCAGAGGCCTTGATGTGCATGTGAATGGTGAGTCACATTTTTACAGCAACTGTAGATATTTGGGCTCTACCACCACCTCTGGTTTTAATGCAGAGGGTGCGTCACAAAAAATTCCAGCAGAGAGCTGCAATCGGCCAGTACTGAAACCTGGCCATAGCTCTGTGGCTCCCCAGTGCTGGCACCTTGGGATCAGCACTTCAGACCATGCTGAACAGAGCTGGCCTGCCCCATTCCAGGTGGAGCATCCCACAGGATTTCTTCTAGTAGCAGGTGTTCACGCATAGTATGAAAAAAACATCGTGAAAGAACATCTGAAAAGCTGCTTTTCAGTGCAATTGCTTTTTCAGTGCAATTCTGTTGTCTTTCAGCAGGATATTTTAGGCTTTCAAAACTTTAGAGTGCAGGGGAAGAAGTTCAAGTACTGTTGTTTGAGGAGAAGGGCATGGGAGCCAGTGCACAGCCCCAAGACACTCTCACTCCTGCTCACAGTGGGAGCTGTTTCCCTTTCTGCATCAGGACTATCAGGTTCATCACATGTAAAAGGAAGATGTTCTACTACCCCTCCAGATTTCCCAAGAGCAGAGGACAAGACTAGGCTGAAGAGCCCTCCAGATCCATCTACTGTAGAAATTAGATTGATTTTCCTTTGAGAGCAAAGCTCAGACTGTGTTTGCAGATAGGCTCTAGTGAACTACTCCTTATTAATGCTGTCTTGAAAAGTTTGAATTGCTCTGTAATAGTGTCGCTGAAAACTGACCTCTCCTATTTCTCCCATTTCTCCGACATGCTCTTTAAACTGATGCCAAAGCACCAGAGCCTAGCATATTGTCTTCACGCAACATCAAGGAGCAAGAAGAGCACAGCTTCATTGGACAGGGTAGCTACTAGAGAAATGCAGGGAATGAAAGCTGTTAAATCAAATGTACCTCTGACTTGGAAAGAAAAGATTTAGGAGAGAGGGAAAGTCAGGAAAGAGAAACATTATTAAATATAATTAAGGAGGAAAATAAAACACTGAAGGCTGTATCTATATTGTTTAGTTATTTACCTTAATGACCAAAAAAACAAAGGATGTTAACAATAGAAGTAAATATAATGACTATAATGAGAAGTGTCTTAGCTTCAAATACAAGGAGGAAAAAATTATAGCAATTTCAAACTGACTTAAGGGAGATCAGCACAACTCCAATATCTTTTAAAATGTATTACTGATGATGAGAACAAGAGAGAAACCTAAATGAGTCCTTTCACAGATCAATGAGCTGAGCTGCAGGAATTCGTGTTTATGGAGAGCAGCAAGGCTTTTTTCTTATTTCCTGGTATTTATTCTCAGATTTCACGGCAGTATTGCCTTCCTACAGCTAACAGAACAGTTGAGGACTGGTGATGGTGTGACACCCTGCATTCTGGGATGAACTGAGCACTGGAACGCCCTGGCTGCTTTCCCAACTACAATGGCTCCACCAAAAGCATGGCCTGGCAGAGGTGATGGGATGGTGGCTATCCCTCAGAATATTCGGGTAGCTGTGTGCAGATTGCCACAGAAAGTGATGCCAAAATCTTCTTGTGAGCTAGCAGGGAGATCAGGATAGCTGTTAGCTACTGGCCTTAGAGCTCTCAACCATAAAATTATAGCACCCCAGAGCAAAGTGAGAGAGCCAGAAAAGGAAGCTGGGACTTTACAAGATGCAAAGGCAATCTCACAAAAAGTAATCACCGCTCGAGCGGAGCAGTGCTATAGGCAACAATGCACTGCAGAACAGCTGGTGGCATGTATTGCTCACAGACAAAGGCACAGGATGGGAAAAGCAAGGTTTCAATTGCCCGAGTTCATGCTCTCACTGTGAAATCTTTGTGGGATCCCAAGGAATGGGATGAAAATATCTGGGGCTAGCCCTTGGACTCAGAGTCAGATTAGCAAGCAGGGAGGGGATAGTAGTAGCAAACCCCTCATACAAATGGAAGGGCAGAGCAATCTGCTGGATGAAGGGTTACAGATCAGACAGGCTCTGAAAGAGCTAAGGAAATTTTAAATATCTATCAGAAAAAGAGCAGAAAAGCCATCCTGGCATAGATTTTGCAAGCTTGGTATAGTGGCATGGCAACAATCTACTTATTAGTGGATGAAAAAACATCTATTAAGCCCTATAGCCAGGGATATGCTCAATTAATAAATATCAGGGTCACAGTGGGCAGGATGTGGTGCTCCTAGGATGTCTCAATGGATGTGTTTTAACAGCATTTGGAGATAATTGCTGAATTCATGTCATTCCTCAGAAATCAGTGTACAATAGAAAACAGTATTAGTTTATTGTGCAGATGAGGATGGCTCATGGGCTAATTACAGTATCTAGTCTGGATAAGACAGCAGCAACAAATAGTATCAAACTGCACATTTTGAGAGGGGCATCTATTTCACTGAAACCTTTGATCACACCAAAAGTCACAAGCGCTACAGGTAGGTGCCATAGCAAACACTGTGTATTCAGACCAAGATATGCAGGTGGTGAATGAAAATAAGCTGACATAACCAAAAAAAAAATTACCTCAGAGGTGACAAAAAGCCAAGTGTGGAATGATCTTATGCAAGATGGCGTCCCACAACCAAAAATAAATGGGATCACAACATCAGAAATATGTTGTCATTGACAAATGCCGAGACAGAAGAAATGGACCAGGAAGACTGTTGTTTGGCAATTGATCAAGAAATAAAAGGAGGCCTCTGACACCTGCAAAAATGCTTTGATTGAGCATGTCCGATTACGCACTTCTAGACAGGGAAATCCTTTTAAATTAGGAATAAAAGTTCTAGATTATATAGTCAGGGAAATCCTTTTAAATTAGGAATAAAAGTTCTAGATTATATAGTCAGGGAAATCCTTTTAAATTAGGAATAAAAGTTCTAGATTATATAGTCAGGGAAATCCTTTTAAATTAGGAATAAAAGTTCTAGATGATATAGTCTTGCGGGGATCTTGGCAGACTATTGGGTGAAAAAGTTTCAAAAAATCTGTAGGATTTTAGCCCAAGGCATTACAATGCTTCATTATACATTATACATTGCACTCTGATGGATAAACAAATTAAAAGCTTGGGCATTGCAAACTGAAAGAATTAGAGGCCAAAATAACACAACTGTACCTCTCCAGTACAAAATACAGTGAGGACTGAAATTCTTCCATATGGCATTTCTTCCAAAATATTAGGCACAGGGAAAATGGAATTGTTTACACTGATGAATTTTGTGGTAGGACTGCAACTTCTGTGTGCCATGGAGAATGGTAATCAAAATTCTCAGAGCTGAATACATGGAATAACCCAATCTAACAGCATTGCATGGCTAATTGAAAAGTTTAGTTCACTGACAAGGATGGGACTCTTGACAACTCAGACCATTGTTTGCATGTTTATCCTTTTTTCTGTATGCTTTATTTAGTTGTCTCTTGAGCGAGGCAAGTGATGTTGGGAGGAATGGGTTAAATATGGAAGACTGGCAAGAAAGATTGTGAGTCACTCCAGTGGGCTTGCAGCTGGGAATTACTCTTGATAAGCCTGTGCCAACAGCAGGCCAGTGGTCCTCCAGCAGGGACCGAGTTTAACAGTGCCTGTCTCTGCTTTTGTACTTCTACCCAGGTGTTGCTTCAGGATTCTCTGGATAGCAAGGTAATGAAAATAAATTTACTCTTTTATCCATGAGTTTGTGGGTGTCCCAGATGCCCACCCGAGCTAATGCACACAACCCTTATCTTTCACGTTTTCAAGATGGCATGAAATTGCTGAGATTTTTCCATGTCTACTCTCCCTCATCTCTCAGTGCAATCAAACCAAATCAATTACCAAGTCACATCTTTCTAAGGTGGAGTAGAAAGCAAGTAATTAATGTTAAACCACTGTCTACAACATGAGATCTTCCACACCTTTAATTTCAGTGGATTTATTTTTTTAGTTAAAATGTGCACTCTGACAAGTAAAATTTGATAAATATCCTTTATAATGCACAAGATATCAGAGCAATTTCTTTGCTGTCACGCTGCAGCCCCTTACCACATGAGAAAGTACAAAAATATTTGCAGATGAATCCTCAAAATGGGCAGTGTACAGTTCAAACAAGGGATTCAGGAGAGGCCCTGAAATATATGTAAAGACAGAACAGGTGCTTCAATCTAAGTTTAACTCAGCACATCCCAACCATCACCACTGCTGTTCTGCCAGTGTGTGCTTTGCTAGAGCAAACACTGAAGTCATTTGCTGTTTGGATCCCCCTGAAGTCAACCTGAATTCCTCCGTTGTCTTCATGAGACTCAGGTCTTTACCTCCTATGCATGATGAAGTCACAGGATCCTCCAGCATGGTAGGGATTTCACCTGCCATGATTTCACCTGCAGTTCCAGAGATTTCTCCTACAATTAAAAAAAAAGTCTTCTGACAGTAAATTTTGAGGAAGAGCGACAGAACAATCAGTAAATCCAGGTGGAAAGAATACTGACTGCTCAGAAAAATGAAAGGTCAAAAATATTTATTCAAGTAGGAGCTGTCATTCCATTAGCTACTCTTGAATTTTTATATTTGTTTAGCACGTGCTATTTTTCTCATGGCTTTGATAAGCATAATGTTGTAGTAACATTCCTGTGGTGGCATGTGCATGTGCATGTAGTTGAGGCAATCTCACCAAACAAATGCTCAAAGCAGCTTTCCAATACAGCTTCATGACTTATTCATGAGTCATGCTGTTTGCAAATGAGACCACAAATAACACACACCAAAGGAACTTTCTTCTGAATCACCACTACTGGTGCCTAATAACTTAGACACAAAGCTGCACATAAAAGTATGCTTTATACTATAATTGCTTTTGTACCAAACTATTTTGAGGTGAGTCAGATAATGAGCAACAGCAAAATACTTATCCCAAGATTTACATTTTACTACTATATGCTCCTGGAGATATATTAGCCATGTTTTGCTCTAAGGATCTGTTTCTTTCTTCAGAGTCAGACTGTAACTGTGATGTTTTTATGGGAAAGATATTCTTCAAGTTTCCATCCTTCTTCCAAATTCCCATCCAAATTATTTACAGAATAAATTTTGACCATGCTTGGTCAAAATGTATATTTATATTTATATAAATATATATAAATATAATATATACATATATATATATAATATTTATACATATTATGTATGTATAAAACATATTTTTTACATTTATCTTCCAAACACAGAAATGTTGTGCAAAGAAAATATTTGTTGTCAACTGCTTCTGTAAAAAACCAAGGCATTTCTATTATGGTGACAACTGAGAATTTCTTCTTGCAATAACTTTCTAAAAAGTCATCTTTCTTCAAACATATGCCCATAACTCTAGTCTCTCAGGCAGCATTCATGTTTCAACTGCATTAAAAGATAAGGAAAGCAAAAGGTAGATAAGGATTGTTCTTAAAAAACCTAGTAATTTCTTACACGTGCAATTGTAAAACTCCTCCTCTGTATAACTCACTTCTCAGCTTCCTGTTCGAGGTTAAAAATAACAGTGAATTTGGTGTTCCAACCCACCACAGAAGGCAAGGGGAACTCATGTTCTTGTTAAGAGATCCCTTGGGGTGGATTAGAGTGAAATGACACTGAATGATCAGTGTTTATAAATGCATACATGTTTGTGTGTGTGTCTGTGTGTGTGTATATACATAAATGTATGGATTTGTTTTAGAACAATTTGGTTACAATGGAAAGCAGATGTGTAGCTATTTTGGTTATTATTATCTAAAGTAATGCAGCAATATAAAAGCATAAAAATAACACTTAAGAAAATATATAAGGAAAAGAAAGAAAGAGAAAGATGGGGTAAGAGAAGAAAGTTCATGACTCCAGTTCCTTGGGCTCATTAGACCTGGAGACATGGAAATCATGGAAGTTCAGTTGGGCTTCAATGCAAAGAGAGAGAATCATCTGGTGAGGATTCTTGACCATCTTGTCAGGGAGGCATGAAAGGACATAATCAAGAAAATTGGAGACACTAATTAACACACTCTTTTCAGAGATTGAAGACTTTCTTTCAGCCCTCACTTTGCTTAAGTTCACCTCAGGACTAGCCACTGGTCCCCCAGGAGACAGGAGAACATCTTTACACCTTTTGGGGCAGTTACAGTAAATGCTCTTCCTGTTATTTTTGTTGTACTTGTTTACTTTGAGCAAATAATTGGAGATTCATTTAGTCAGAGACTTGAACATAACTCTCTGCTCTACTGACTCAACCTTTTCCTTGCACATTTTTTTAAATCTGACTCAGTGCAAATTCAATCACTAGCAGAAAGCTAACCTTCTCCAGCAGAAAAGATTGTGATTGTCTCCTCTTAACACAACAGTTCCTGGCGATTGCAGAGTTTTGCTCATGTCTAAGAAACCTGCATCCAACTCCTTATTTAATATAAGACAAAATGAAGCTGTAAACCAAGATTTTTCACCCCCTGAATCCTGTAGATGCTGAGTCTTAGCAAAAGCACAGAAGCTGCACCAAGGCTTGGCCTCTGATATTTTTTGTGTGACTCCCCATGTAACCTAAGAACATCTGGCTAACCTGACCACTAGAAATGAGATCGATCTAAGCTGCTTGGACTAAGTAACTCAGATATACTGTTTTGATGTGTCTGGTTTTCGAAGCATACACCCAGTAACTGCTGCTGGAGGGAAACTGTCTGTTCTTGAAGACAGTTAGTATGGAAAGATATCCGCAGCCCCCATCACCCAAGAAATGTCATGATCAAGGGGGGACAAGCTGGAATAAAGGATAATGATGAAAATGTTGGTTTAAAACCTATGGGAAAGGAATTTAGTACCTGTGGATAATACAGCAGAAACAGATGTGAACCATCATAGACATAGGACTTGAATTTTTTACATCTCATACTCATACTTGTTATTAAAAA
Source organism: Vireo altiloquus (assembly GCA_013396875.1). NCBI lineage: Eukaryota > Metazoa > Chordata > Aves > Passeriformes > Vireonidae > Vireo > Vireo altiloquus. Next base: position 105,393 of record VZRF01009910.1, read on the forward strand.
CATCCTAATTTTTTAGGCCAAGGCATGGAAAAAATCTCAGTTTGAATGATTTTAGTATAATTGGGTTATTGTTTTTCAACATTCTGAAGTATTTTCAGTGTTTACTTTCTGCTGCTCCTATTTTACTTGGTTATGAAGGTTCTTGTTCCGTCTTTATTTGAAAAGTCAGTGCAATTTATTATTACAATTATTTATCCTTCCAACAAACTAAATCCATACCTTATATAAAAACTTCCACTCTGAGTGACTTGGGGTACAAAAGTCATTCATCTTAAAGTACTATCATGTGATAAAGTCATCCAAGAAAGGAATTTTTATTTATGTTTAGCAACAGGAAAGGGAGGAGGCTTTCACAGCATCGCATGAATTTATTTAGGTGGAAGGAACTCACTTCACCTTGGCCTTTGTGAAATATAATTTCCTCTGTCAACACAGTGACTGTTTTGGTGCTGCAGATCAACACTGGATAAGCTTTATCTTCCACAAGAGCCTCCAGCAGCAACAACTCTGGATGAATCCAATTATATGCAGAAACCTAGTGCGGTTGTAATAGAACATAAAAAGATAGGTTTTTGGTTGGCATTTCACTATATACCAAGTTGGAGATTAAATGTATATAAGCTTCTTATTTGGGTAAAGTCTGAGTTTTGTTGTCAGAAAGTGTAACTCAGCACGGTCGCTTGTTACAGGTTATGGGCTGGTTTTCTGCACAAATCCAGATGCATCTTTTAAACGAAATTTAATTAATTCAGCATGACAGAAACAAAGGGCAAATGGTCGCTTATTTTGCAATTAAATCAACAGGAAAAAACATTCAGAATATAAATATTCAGAATATAGATATTGTGAATGACATTTTAAAATAACAGGCTTTTAGATTTTGGTATCATCACAGGGCTATCTTTAGAAGTAGAGAGCAGGGCAGTGCTGCACAGAGCTGCCCTGGCAACACAGCACATGGCTGATTCCTGTCAGCAGCTGAACACCTTTCAGTGCATAAGGTGGGATGGCTAGTCAGGGAAATGGAGACTGAACAGGAATGTGATTGAAAGGGACACAAAATACAAGATTGTTTCCACATTCTACGCTTTGTAAATGAGCAATAAAAAGCGTATATAGCAAAAATTAGTAACCTAAAGCAGGAACATGATCAAGAACAATTACCTATTTTCTTCCTAAGCTTTTTCTTCCTTGATAAAGCATTACAACCACAATCCCTGCAACATGACCTTCTAGGGTATCAAATGAAAATACTCAAAGAAACATTACATTATATCTGATAGTATAAAACACTCCTACAAGAAAATACATGCCTTCCAAATAAACAGATGATCCTCTGCATTGGGGAGGTTCATGTTTTTGTGGTTTTGCATAAAGTCTGATTCTCTCCTTATTATTGTGCAAATATCTATGATTTTTGTCAATCTACAACTGGTTCAAATATCAAATAGGAACTACAGTGACTCTTAAGGGCATGTCTTTCACACCCAAATTAAACAGATGGAACTGCAGTCATTACTTGCAAGATGTATTGTTTTTTTGTCAATCAGAAAAATCTCTTATGTTCTTTTGAATTCAGAAGAAGTAGGAGACAGAAAATTCTATTAAAACAGGTCAGTCAAATTAGGACATTTTTAAAACAATTTACAGTCATGGGCGAAAAATAATCAAAATATTGAAATTCATGAGAGAAATTATCCATTGAAGGCTATGCAAGAAAAGTCACACAAATTGGCATCAATCAGCCCATTCTCCCTCTTCCTCCACAATTAAAATACCTTCTGTTTAAACTTTTCCTTCTTTCAGAGTTTATGAAGTAAGATGGGGTAAAGATCAATATCCTGAATCTCTCAATGGTAAAAAATATTTTGGTAACTCTGGGATTTACATCACCAAAGAAGGAATAGAGGTGTGTGTGCTAACGTGTGAAGCTAACTACGACAATGGACTCCAGCAACTTACAGGCCAAGAGGAAAGACATCAAACTCCAGCCCTAATGCCACAGTTTCAGAGTGCATGGTGATTGAAAGAGGTACCAGAATCTTATTCCTGCATTCATAGGCCGCTGGTGGTGAGGGACAGGTTTGGCTCACTACGTGGTCTATATTTAAATTTATTCTGATTTGCCTGTGTTAGCTTTAAGAGGTAAATGTAATTTTAACTTGAAAGATGCCTCACACAACTTGTAACTTCTCTGTATATTAAGTCAAAGAAGATCTTTTTTAAAACGGGAAATACATAGTAGATGGTGGCTCCAGTGATGCCTCAGGTTTTAACTTTTATATTTTTTCAAATCCTGTACTGCCTAGTGTATCTCTAAAGTTTCCTGTAGCTCATTATTTGCTGCTCTCTTATGCTAAAATAAACATAACAAAGCCTCTCCAGCTTGCTCGCCAAGGACACTCAGACTGTCCTAGGCCCAAAAAATATAAACCAAAAGCCTCTAAAGGGGAGGCAAGCTTGGAGAAATTGCATCATTAACTGAAGCTTTAATTGGAGAATTGACTCTGATATGCAAATGAACCTAACTTGGAAAAGTGTGAAGAACTCGTGACCTGTTGTCCATCTTGGGGTCCACTGAGGCAGGAGCCTCTGGACTCCCCAGGGTGTACCTTTGAAGGCCGTTCAAATAAATACCTACCTTATTCCCTTATTCCTGTTTAGTCTGTTTTAGGCAGCCATTTAAGGCATCACCAGGAGCAGTTACACTATTACTGAATAATTTTATTAAGGGTCAGGAACATTAGCCCTTGCAACAAGTAAGGATCGGTCACATCTAATTCAGCACCTCAAAAACAATCAAGGAAATTATGCTAGCAATTAAAAATTAGAGCTGTCTACAGATGAAATAAAAAGGTAAAATTAATGAGTGGGGACAGGACCCTCAGGTGATTTTTTTCAATATTCTCTCCCTGCAGTAAGTAGGACTTAACTAACCATCCTCACTTGAGAACAAAGGCTTTGAAACACACTATTTTCCAGGTCTATTATGTAGATAAGCTATCATTTGCTTCTGTTACACACCTCTAATTTTAATAACCCCAGCTTGGTTGAAAGGCATCACAACCACTGACATGGGATAATGCATGTGCAATCAGCACACATATTTACTATCTCTGGCATAGCCATTGATTGGCTAGCTGATCATGGGCAGAGTAACCTTGTCTGCCCCTGTATAGATTTTTTCAGCTGTCTTGTGAATACTAAAGTAGAAGGGAGCTGAAAATGAACTATTACTCTATGCATTTTATTACCTACTATAAGGAGCAGGTCTGTCAAAAACTACAGAGCATTTAAATGAAGGAGAAGTTCTCCTGTTTTCCTGGATCCTCTGAATGAAGAAGGAATCACAGCAGTAGCTTTCTCTGGAAACAGCACAAGCCTTCTCCAACAGGTGTCCAGAACCATTGCTTCAGCCCCCTCGTGTAGCCCTAGGTTCTGGATGCAGGATATTACATCCTCAGTTGTCTGCCAAGCATGGAGTGGTTCCTCGTAACTGATTCTTGAGGGGTTTGTAGACCAAAAAGCCATGAGCTTTTAGCTCTATCTGCTTTCACAAGACCACTGGGTCCAGGTTTTGTAGCACAGGTTTTCCCATCACACATGACTCAGATTAAAAGAGCATAACATTATTTGCAGTGAAATTCAGTGAAATATCTGAGTCAGAGTCATTTCAAGCCTTAAGTCAACAAGATTCATTGCAGTGCTTGTGTTTATCTGCTGAAATCCAGGAATAGTTCAATATTAGGTCCAAACTTCTGCAGCTGCCACCGCACCGCCTCTGCCCTCAAACTGAGTTTCAAGTTTAGTTTACAGATAGCCAGTTTTAGGGACACATGGGTCAAGCACACCCACAGCTTGAGACCTCCAGAAATTCAGTTCCAGACACCTTCTTCTATGCAAACCACATCAAACAGCAACTTAACTCCGGGTATCTGCAATTTGAGGCACAGGGAACATTGCCAATCCCAGAGCGAGAGGATGTCAGCTGGAGATGTGGATGTGATGAGGGGAGACATGCAAATGTACTCAGAGATTTTAGGTCCATATAGAAGAAGACTCTCACGGCTACCTGTATCTCCAGGGCTTCATTCTCAGTTTCAGCTGCTCTGGAAAGGATCTCTTCAGCAAGCTAATTATTTTTTCCCTGATGTATGATAAGGGAAGAGCAGACAATTTTTGCCCTGCTTTTTTTTCCAGGGCCAAAAGCTGTGCATCCTTCTACCCCTTGCTTTTGGAAAGGAAATAAAAAACCTGGGAATGAGGCTGGTTTAATGCACTGACCTGACAGGGGCAGCTTTCAGAAAGCAGTAGGTACATATAGGAGCTCTGTTGGACTGTGCAGGCAAGGAGCCACAGCTGTGTTAAACACTGCAAGTGTATATGTGGGCAGGAGGGAATGCTCCTGCTTTAACCAAAACCCCTTTTCTCAAGGAATTTCAGATCATGTGACACTTGACCTGCTCCTTCTTTGACTTCGATCAAGAGATTATTTTTAAATTTTTAAATTGTCTTTTGGTGAGACAAACCAAGTAACAATGCTGGTCTTAATGCTGCCTTTCTGATGCTGTGAGGGGAGCCCCTGCTGCCTCTTCTCATTCTTGAGAAGGACAAAACATCCTGCCTTGCTGTACACTGTAAAGGCCAGGTAGCTGGATGATGGGACAAGTTCTCTTGGATTGCTGAGGCACCCATAGCAGACAATTCCCAGCAGACTGGGGTGCCGAGGTGCTGGGGCACAGGGGGTTCAGCAAAGCCTGCTGGCATGCAGATGGAAAAGAAGGCAGACATCGTAGGTCTGGATGTAGCAATAGCTGTAGGAGGTATACCAAACACAGATATCTGGGAGTGGTGTGTTCCTGAATCTGCTGTGAATAGTTCATGATTAAACTTGCTCAGCGATCTTACAGCATCATGGTTTTTTGTGTGATTTATTCAGAGCCTGTAAAGAACTTGAGGCTTAATCAGAACTGATTAGTGCCCCTTCTCTCTTGATTGACACTGAAGTCAAAGCAAGGACTCTTCTGTCTCCAGCAAAAATGTTCTTTCATTTTTGAATGAAAAAAAAGAGAACTCCCGTTCTCCTCTCTGAAGTCCATTCCAGGAGTTCTAGAAGGAGCAGTATCTTCTGTTCATGATTTTGTTAGTTTTCTTATAGGGCAAACTAAGTGTTAGCTCACAGGTGATATGGGGGCAGTCAGCAGCACCAAGAACACACAGGGAACAGAGCCTTGCTACTGGACAAAATTTAGGGCATAAGCCAGGTTTTCCTATCATTGTTTCATGAATAGGCTTGGAGTTCTAATAGATAATGTTAAAGCAGAAAGACCTGTTTCTATGTCTGTTGACTAAATACTTTTAGGCAAAAATCCTCACAGGGGTTGAGAGGAAGGAAGATTAAAGTATTACTACGTGCTACTAAATTAACCAAAAGAAGAATATACTTATATATATTACTGACAACAATTTTTAGCAACCAGAGGATCTTCCTGTTATGGTGGGTAATAATGGAAAATATTGTGGGTAAGTGCGCCTCTTCCTTTTATGGATAAATGAAACTTCTACTTGCAAAAATTTTATTAAATAACTTTTTACAAAAACAATAAAAAATTCAAAAAAAGTAGCAGAAGTTGGATTTTGCCTGCAGAACTGGTATTTTTACAAAGCTTGAATAAAATTTTTACTTTGGTTCATCCACCATTTCATAAACTTGCATGTTGTAACCAAACATGAAATGCCAGAAATGTAAAGATTTGCCAAAACTGGCTTCTATTGTAGATTACATCACTTTAGATATATTAAACAGAATCCCACTGAGATAATTAAAAGGTCAATTTCTGCGTGCATCTGGGAGCAACCAAATCACAATCAAAACTGTCTCTTGGTACAAGGCTTCAGTCATCCAACAGAACTGATTTCACTGAGAGCAACGAAGTAACTTGATTCTCAAGTGTACATGAATTTGTATGAGAAATATAAGACATGATGTAGACTTATGGAAATGAAGCAATTTTGTATTGACATAGACACTTCTGTGATTTAAATTCTTGAAATGATGAGGTAGCCCCTATAAGGGAAAAACAGTGGTGTACTTTGATAACATTAACTTTCACATCATTTTACCTGAATCTAGATGCTCCTGCTCTGTTGGGTTCAAAGCATGAACCGAGTGCAGCATGTCCTTTGCTGTCTGAGAGGACCCTGAAAACACAGCTTTCTAGTGAGACCACCCTCAGTGCCACTTTATTCTGAATCCCGAGAACTTGCCATTAATAATTTATGGTATGTAATTGATGTTAATTGTATGATTTAATTAGAGGCTTCTCATGAGGTGCTTGAACATCATTTGTTTGTTGAAGTGGAAATGAACTGCGCACGTGAAATTAATTATATTCTTGCTCCTATCGACAACAAAACCATAAACAAAATGAAGAAAAGCCAGCAAGATGTGATGCAGGAAAAGAAATGTAATTTTCTTTTTTGTGAGATGTACTGGTGTGATAAGGGTGGGGAAGAAGAAAATCTTTCTGGCTGTCCAGTGAGAGGAATGTGTGCAATCATAAGTCAGCAGCTCCAAACCCACTCTGTCTATTGCAGCACTCAACCCTGCAACCCACACCGGCTAGCAGACCAACAGCAATACAACAGTAATTTTGATACAGCTGTGCTTGTGAGTGCCAGACTGTTGTGCTGTGGTACAGCTCCATGAGAGCTTCCAGAGGCAGCAGCAGTAACAAGGAGGGGCGTCTGAGCAGCCCCCATGAGCCTTGTACCTTTTGTGTCCCTGCCACACAGATCTGGTAGCACATGGAGCTGTGACTCCACAATGTTTGCTGCTGCCATGTCAAGATTCTTCCAAGTTCCATTGGATCTCCCTTGGTTTTGGAACAACCTAATGTCACAAGTGCCTTTTTTACCTTCCTCTCCCGCACAGATGAGATCTAGCATACTTAGGAGCTACTGCCTGATGTCCCAGACCACTTGTGCTATGGGTTTGTTTGTATATAAGAAAACTGCCTTCAGTGAGATTGATGTTGTCTATATAAGATTAATCTTTAATCAAGCATAAATCTCACTGAAGAAAACAGGAAATGGAGAAATCAATCCTATATGTCTCTACATAAATTTATTATTCCCATCTTCATTTTAGCCTACCATTATACCTTAGGGATTGAATGGATTTCTGTATCTTCCTAGAGACCAGCTTTGCATCCTTAAAATGTGAAATCCCTTTTATCTTTTATTTTCCAGCCATTGCTCTGCCAGAAAACCAGCAGTTAAACCACAAACATATTAAGGTTTTAGAGTTATTGTACAGTGAAATGTCAATCCATATAGTTTCAAAACACCATGTGTAGCAATAGCATGAATTCTGATAGGTTTCAAAACTAACACAACACTATGAAAATGGGTAAGAAATTCTGAGGAGTTTAGTGTTAAAATCTAGTTGATGGCTAGAAATACTAATACTTGTAAACATTAAACTAGAAAGGTACTTTTTCCACTTCTCTGGGATTTTTCTGATATCAAAGTTAAGTAAGTGGCTAAAGTGAAGTAACCAGAGATATATTAGATTCCCTTGAGTGCCTAAGACATCAGCAAGGAGCTGGCAGGTCTGACACAGAACATATGGGAGACCTGTGCCCTTCTGCAGCAGCAGCCGTATGCCAGGTAGGATACCCTGTGGAATTTAAAGTGGCATTGGATACCTACTTGAAAATTATATCCTGTTCCTTAAATCCTGTATTTTTCCATCAATTCATTTCCCATTAGCTGTGAGTCAGAGGTGTTGAAGAAGAGAGTAATTAGCTGAAAGCTATTGTTTTTCCTTCAGAAGCAGGAGATAGCTCAAGCTCAGGTACATTGTCTGTGGAAGTCTGACACTCAATTTAATTCAGCCTTTGAAAAGTGACACCAAGTGTTATCAACAAAGATGAAATGTTACGTGGTTGGCTATGCTAGGGGTGTGAAGTCTTGCTACTTGGGTGCACTGGGTATGCATATTACACACAGGATCACCGAGGCAAACTGCTACAGCTTTTTGAGGAGAGAGGGTGAATAGATTCAGTTGCTCACTGGACTGGATGGGTTTTGGGCTAAGGTTTCCAGGCTAATTTGCCACAGAGATATTTTGACAAGACTACAAGGTTAGGCTGTACCGATAGAACTGCTTTAAAGATCTTAATGTAAAAGTTATCTAAGTGGTTATTTAGCCAACTAAAATGCAGTTGGGGTAACACATAGTTAATAAAATGTTTGCAAAGTAAACAAAGTGGTAGTATAAAATAACATGCTTGAGGGGTTAATTCTTTGGTATGACTTTCCTTGGACTTCTGCTCTTTAGCAGCTGTTCATTAGAAAAGAATAACCATCTGTTTAATACTTTTTGCTTGTTAGTGTTCCTTCGACTGTATCAAATATTCATTTTATGCTTCATTTTTTGGGGGGTTTCTTCTGTCCCAGTTGTACAAAGTCACAGTAATAGTTTTCAGGTAAGTGTCCAGATATGCAAAATTAATAGCTGCAATTTCCCCTGGTTCAATACCCTTATTATATTTCCCATTTAATAGGAACTTCAATTTGGTAGAACAGAACACTAATTTAAAAAGTGGTTAATTTTAAAATATAGGAGAGAGCTCTTCTAACTATTTTAAGCTTACAATCTATTTATTTCCTTGATATTTTCTAGTCATGATACAAGCATAGAATCATAGAATGGTTTGAGTTGGAAGGAACCTTAAAGATCACACAGTTGTGACTTGTCACCTCCTGACATGGGTAGGGATGCCACTCACTACATCAGGTTGCTCAAAGCCCTGTCTAACCCGGCCTGGAATCAGGGCTTGGGTATCCACAACTTCTCTGGACAGCCTTTTACAGTTCTTAAGACTCTCCCAGTAAGGAATTTCTTCCTATTACCTAAACTAAACCTACCCTCTTCCAGTTTAAATCCACTTCCCTTTGTCCTGTCGCTATGTCCCCTTGTAAAAAGTCCCTCTACAGCTCTCTTGTAGGTCCCCTTATATATAGCTTTAATTTCTCCGCGGTGCCTTCTCTTCTCAAACCTGAACAATCCCAGCTCTCTCAGCCTGTCTTCGTAGGAGAGCTGCTCCAGATCTCTGATCCTCTTCATGGCCCTCCTCTGGATCCAACAGGTCCAGGTGCTTCTTAGGGTGGAGGCCCCAGAGCTGGATGCACTATTTCAGGTGAGGTCTCCTGAGAGAGGAGGGGAAGAATCACCTTCCTTGACCATCTGGTCACACTTCTTCTGATACAGCCAGAACAAGATTGGCTTTCTGGGCTGAAAGAGGCCATTGCTGGGTCATGTCCATTTTCTCATCCACCAACACCCCAATTCTTATTCCTCAGGGTTGTTTTCTCCGACCAGCTTGGAATTGCCCTGAAACAGGGGCAGGACTTTATAACTGGCCTTGTTGAACTTCAAAGGGTTCACACAGGGCCGCCTCTCAAGCTTGTCCAGTTTGGTGGCATCCCCTTCATGCAGTGCATCAACACTCAGCTGAGTGTTGTCAGTGGGCTTGCTGAGGGTGCACTTGATCCCGCTGTCTGTGTCACCAGCAAGGATGCTGAGCAGTGCTGGTGCCAAGGCCAAGCCCTGAGAAATGCCACTGCTTACTGGTCTCCACCTGGGCACTGAGCTGTTGACCACAACTCTTTGAGTGCCGCCACCCAACCAATTCCCTATCCACTGAGGGGTCCAACCATCAAATCCGTGTGTCTCACACTATTTCCATTAGATTGTTGACTAAGATTCTGACCTAGAGGTTGTGAAAGTCAGTAAAGTCTCACATTACTTTGGTAGGCAGCGAAACACATTGTGATTTACCTAGCACCTGGCAGGGCTGTTATCTGATCTATCAGATATGACAGGGGTTTGGCAGTGATGATGTGAGAATGTGTCTGTTTTCCTTTTATTCATGAGCTGACTCCATCAGATATCAGGGTTTAAACTTGACCACGTAAAATGAGCTGCAGCAACTGTTTTCCAAGGGTATAATGACACTCCGTAATAACTTTAAAGACCACTGGAATTAAGAAGATTTAAAGATAAGATGCTAGATAGAGTCAGTTTGCTCGTGATAGACCTGCAATAATGAAGCATAATGACTCTGGAACTTAGATAAACTTCTCTAGAAGTCTTAACGTCTTCCAGGTTTCTCAACCTTTCTTCAAACAGAGCTACAACAATGTACCAAATTCTGAATATGCATATTTACTAAGCTTTTCATTTTGAAAGAGAACCAGCTTCCTTGCATTACTCTTCTGAGCTGTTTATCAAAATCCAAGCCAGAGCAAACCTTCTACTATAGCAATTTTATTTATTCTTGCAAACTCATACTCTCCTGCCACAATTTTAAATGGCGCATGAGGAGTGCTGGGGTTATTATGCCTCTTTCACTGAAGTGGCCGCTACCAGAACAGATTGTAGCTTTTTGAATCATTCTATCTGTAGCACTAATAGCATTAGCTACAGCCATACAGGTCACAAGTCAGCACCTTCCGTGATTTCTCTAGAGCCACTAGATGGTAATGATAGTCACAGAAAGTGAGTTACCAAAGTGAGCTAGTATCTTCAATGCCATCTCAATTCTATCAGGACACTTTTTCAAGCTTTCTAAGTTTCAGTTCAATTTTCCAAGTACAAAATGGACTAAGTCTTTTATTACTGAGAACAGAACCTGACAGTATGTTCCACAAAACAGCTGACAACTTCCAGCCTAAGCGATAGAAAAATTAAGTTTTAGGGATGTTCAGATCTTATATAAAAAGTCTGACAGTCTCCTGGAGTTAAAGGTAATAAAATTGCTACTCCAGACAACTTTGAAAATAGCATCATTTAAAGCACTAAGAACATTCTCCATTACAATCACACGAAACACAGACTAAGCACTATAAGAAAATTCATGGCAAAGGTCATGAGTATTATTGGTCACCACATACATAACAAACATTTTCAAAATAGTTCATTCTTTCATATTATTGATTTTGGACATGCGTTTAATAGCCATTGGTTTTCAACACATGCCAGTATTTAACGTTTTTTATTTCCATGGGGTTTTAAATATCTATGTTGATATGGTACCTCAGAGAACATTTTATAAAGAAATGGAGTAAAAATTATGCTAAAAGCTTCAAACAAATTGTCTGCTGTCTCTGAAGACTAGTTCACTGTGCATATTTTGCACAGTGCCCCTCTGGACCCTGACTTTTCCTGGAATATTAAGAGGGTTGCCACTTCTTTTATGGCCAGAAATTCAAGCAAGCGTACTAGAGAAAATAAAATGGGGGGCTGGGGGGGTTGTGTCTGTTCAAACTATTATCAGCTGGCCAGTAATTCATTTTCATATCTTCCATCGGCTTTTTTTGAAGCAACCTTCAGTGACCCCATGGTAAGGCTCAGGTATCTTTCAACTAAAACCTTTTCCTGTAGCATGGATCATGTTCAGGTTGCTTCTGTTTTGTTTAACTCCAAACATGAGTGGGCAAGGCCAGCTTCTCAGGCTCTTTATGAACCAGTTAGGGCCTAAACCTTAAAACTTTAAGCTTTTCTTATTCTTTCTTTTTTTCTCATTGCTGCTTGAAGAGGAAGCAATGAATCTTATCTCTTAAATAGTGAATGTGGAGTAATGGAACATATTCCAAAAGTTTCAAGAGTTCATTCGCAGCTAATGTCAGAGAAAGCACAGAGAGAGAAATTCATCTGTTAAGATATAATACTGAGAGAATAAATTATCATTATAGATTATAATATTAAAATAATATATTGTTATCAAACATCCTATCCAAGTTAAGTATCTCATAACTTTACTCCAAATTAAACTGTATCCATTCCAATCACAGTAGAGGAGTAGTCATCTGCAATTTGTCAGGGTGAAACAGTTTCACCAGGAAGAAATGTAGGAGGTATTTCAGGATGGAGAAAGTGTTGAGGTATGACACTGCTATATTTTGCCATAGGCTATGTTTACATAAAGGATTGGGAATACCATTTCCAGTTTCAGGTGCTTGTTTTCAGCTCTCCATTGACCCAAAGACCACCATGCCTTCCTGCTCTATTTTCAGATTGAACAAGTCAGACAGGGAGATGACTATAGTGAATGCTGAGAGTTTTCCTGTCATAGAATCATAGAATGGTTTGGGTTGTAAGTGACCTAAAAGATCACCTAGTTCCAAGCCCCCTGCCATGGGAAGGAAGACCTTCCATGAGATCAGGTGGCTCAGAGCCCCATCCAGCCTGGCCTTGAAACACTCCCTGGCATGGGGCACCTACAACTCCTCTAAGCAGCCTGTTCCAGTGTCTCAACACTCTGATAGAAAAAATTTCTTCCTAATGTCTAATCTTGACCTACCTTCTGTCAGTTTAAAGCCATGCTCCCTTGTCCTATTCCTATATACCCTCAAAAAATGTCCCTCTCCAGCTTTCTTGTAGGGTCCCTTCAGGTTCCTCCTTCCTTTAACCACTTTATTCAAACACTTTTAGCTCAAACAAAAAGATTCTGCAAGTAGTACATATGTAGCTTAAATGCATATGATAATTATTTATTACCAAACATGACAAAAAGACAGCTGAGATTTTATGAGCTACTATGCTAATCATTAGTGTCCTCACTGCCTCCAAGGGGACTCCCAGGGGCTCTCCTCTGATTGGGCAGGTGTCAGTCAGGAGCATGGACAGGTTTCATTTCTTCTGGAATCAAATCATTGACATTGTTGAGTTGCCATCTTCAACCACCTCTCTTTTGTCTCCTTCAGCATTTCATACCTCTCCAATCTACTGTTTTTCTCTTTTAAAATCTTGAGCTACTTGGGATAACCTCCTGTCCTAGTGTGACTTTATGATGTATTCCATATCAGCTACTCTATGCCCGGAAAATAAATCTTACGCCTTTCTGTGCCTTTAAACTAAACCCGAGAGGGGAGAGAAATTAAAAAAACCACCTTTCTGTGCTCCAAAGTCACTACTCCTCTCTGCTGTTCTTCTGCTGTGGGGAGTGATAGCTGCTGCGGCAGACAGGGGAGAAAGCACCTTCCTTGCTTTTCCAGCCAGCTCTCAGCTGTGTTTTCTTCGAAAGAAGAGAGACAGAGTTTTCCTGAGACTTTGGTTTCTTCTTCTTCTCTTCTGGACTTGTTCAGAACACCAGAACACCAAAACCTCACTGGGAGACCTTCCACTGGCCCACAGGGGGATCCCCCACGCCGACCCAGCTCCAGAGAGGAGAGAAACCACACCTAGAAGGACTTAAAATTCTTCCAACTTTCTCTCCACAACAAAAATTTTATTATTTAGCATTATTATTCTTTTCTTGTGAGTTTGTTAAATAAATAGGGTTTTTTCTTCACTTTCCTCCAAAAAAAAAATTTCTTTACCCAAACATAATGAAAAAGAAGTAACTACAACCTACTTTCTATCAGAAAATATTTTTCTCTAAATTTGTCTCAAATCAAGACACCTCCATACCAACCATACATGTTTGAAATTTAACCTTTCTTATGGCTCTTCAGAGAGTCTCACAGCTTCCTTCTGTCTTAAAAATATCCTTAGATGTCCAAGGTAAGGTTACACAGCTGGGCTCCGCTGGACTGAGGGCCATGAATCCTTGGAGGATTAGAGTGAGTCTTGTGAAGGATCTTGCACAGAACAGGTTACACAACACAGATACAATTAGACCTTTAGCTTACTTTTTAGAAGAGTCAGAATTTCACTTGTGGAACAGAGAATTGCATCATCATATCTTTGTTCTCACTTCTAACCAAAGGATCTTAAAACAGCAATAATAAGTATTGGCAATGAAAGACAAAACACTTAAACATCTCAGCTTCTGGAAGAACACAGTGTACATTTCTAGTCTTGAATGGTGACACATTCTGAGAAATTTTGACTTCAAGCAATTTTTTTTAACATCCAAATCCAATTTTAATATCCAATACATCAGGATGCTTTGTTCAGCTGCACATTTAAATAACTTCTGTTTCTTTCATATATTCTGCTGTAACTACTGAAAACTGTTTTCTGAAAAAGATTAGAAAACAGTTATTGTAATCTCTATGCCTCAGTGCACAGAACAAAAGAAAGAACATGCAAATTTGGGATGAGGGAAGGACCTAAAAGAAATGATGTCATTAGTGTCTTCTGTGGTATTTAGCAGTAATGTACTATTCATCAGTTCTCAGGCTGGATCTGCTCCTGCATTTTCAAAATATGGAGTAGTTTACTAAATAGATTATGTATGAAGACATCTGGAAAATTGAGATCTCTCTGATGGTTTAGGAAAAATGCAGCCTCTGTCTTCATAGGCTCTTCTCCAGAAAATTTAATAAGAAATGCAAGGCATTGCATTTCTTGGAAAAATATGTGGCATATATTCATCTGAATGCAGAGTGAAAGCAACATGAGGGTGATCTAGCACAAGTTAGCACAATGTGTAGGTTGAGCTAATACAAGCAGAAATTTATTGATGTGCAATATTCTTCTCCCTGATTCCTCATAGCCTGCTCCTCAGTGTTCCCTTCACTGCCCACCTTCAGCTCTGAATTTTTGAGAGTTATCCAAGCACACAAGCCACTGCAAGATTTATAATTTTTAATACTATCTTTCTTGTGTTTATGTGCAAGAAAATTCTATGTACCTTTTTTTACAGAACTTGAATCTGCAATATACTGAGCTGCAGAAGGAGGAATAGGCACTCTCATTGTTTTTGCTAACCTTTTAAAAAATTAAATATCAGAACTTTTCTTATGGCAAAGTAAAAAAGAGGAACATCTTTTGTTGTACAGCATACAGTTCAAACATTTCATTAACAATGTCCTTCTCTTTCAGTGTTAGGTCATGAAACATATTTTATCATGGATTTTTAATTTGTAAGTTTTTGTTGATGTACTTACTGCAAACCAAGCAGCAGAGGCTGAGGCAGGGGTAAAGATTTTTTCCTCTTTCTTTTCTTAACTGCAGAGAATGTTACTGGTTCTGTAAAAACCCTGTTGGAGACAGCACATTGTTCTGTCCTCCCTAAACTAGATTACCTTTTTCCACAAACCCATTCTCAAGGAAATACTCTCTTCCAGTATTCAATAAAAAACATGAAATAATTATTTTCTTCTTTCATTTTCGATTATTTTTACCTAAATTTCTTCCTGCCCAGAATCCTGCCTACCCTACTCTATCATCCCTGAAACAATACAATGACACACATACCCCCTCAAACAAAGATCTGAGGATGAACCTTGCCACATGTATTAGTCAGGAATAAAAAAGATCACAGAAAACTCTCTCTAATTCTGTGTAACAGCAATGAAACTATTTTCATTAGCCTTATTAAGAATTAGGATATGTCTATTGTCTTTTCCAGAACCAAAAAAGGAAACACTTCCTAGTATAGGGAAATTTTTATCACAAATTGTGACTTTCAACATCCGTAATAGACGAAATAGCTGAGGTAAGAGCAAATGAAGTCTTGAAAAGAAATACAACTACCCTAGAAACTCACATATGTTTGATACTTCAGATTTGATAATGTTTCTGTCTCCTGTCAAGTGCTTAAGTCTTTATATTCTACAGGGAAAAAAGTAAAAGGATTTTGCCTAATGGCTGTGCTACGATGCTGAGCATCCCTGAGCTAAGTAGTATAAGATGCATGAGTTAATAAGGATATGTCTTTGTGAGTTTGTAACTTCTGGGGAGTTTTCACAATTATTTTCAATTGAGAAGAGGTATGCCCATACCAGAAACATCTCTACCGTTTCTTTCCATCCAGAAAAAAAGGACAGAACTGTATATGGAACTACAGAACCGTCGATTCTTGGAGATAGCCTAGAGTTCATATCTAGAGGTGGATCCAAGAAGGTTGTTCAGAAATTAGAGAGTGTCCAGCAGATTGACCAGAGAACAGACCTTGAGGGAACTGGGTTCTTTTTATTTGGAGACAATGTAGATGAGGAAGTGGAGTGGTATTTCTAGTTGCTTGGGGGAACATTACAAAGAAAATTGATGTAAACTCTCCTGAAAGCTGATTCTGATGTTAGCACATGCCAGAACAATGGCCAGTGCCCTTAAGTTGCAATTTGAGAGGAGCAGATTGGATGTTAGGAGCACCTTCATTGCAGGACTGGAACAGGCTGTCAATGAGGCTATAAAAATCTGTCCCTAGAAATTAACAGATAAGCCCAGAAGAAACCACACCTGACCTTATCTAAACTGGGTCTGGTCCTGATTCACATTGGACCTGGGCTCAATGGCTTGAGTCAGATGTCTCTTCCAACAAACATTTCTATGAGAACAAATATATTAGAAATGCAATATATGCTTGGTATGCTCCCAAGGTTTGTAAGTAGTATCTGGTATTATTCATCATGTCTTTTACAAGCTTTTGTAGAAATTCTGCTTCAAGCACATGATGGTGTCCACTTCAGTCAGGGTGAGGAAGCACACCAAGTTCGGAAGACTGGAATACTTCCAGCTTTTTCTCTAAGGATTCTGCTTTAAAAGACCATTCCATTTAAACAGATATCCATCCTAGGTGGTATTATATATCATAACTAACAAGCTTGGCTTTTTAGTGGAGAAAAGAAGGGAGCTGTGAAAGGTTTCTGCTCTGTGAGTGTGAGGAGTGACCTCTAAGGAACAGAGCTCAATATAACTTGGTCTTTGCCCTTCTGATTTATGGCTTTTCTACAGTGAGAGAAATCTACAGTCATTCGCAAGACTGTCATCACAGCTAATCAGTTGCTCTGTTGGTTGAACTATGCTTTTTTTTAATTCAGCAAGGTTATTTTCATTATTAAGAAGAAATTGGCAACTAATGAGTTATCTTTAACATTTCTCTAAGCTCTGAGAGGTTGTGGTACGTGTTTTAAATCAGGTTCCCTGAGCTGTAAAGTATTTTTTGTCTCACTGAAAGCCCCACCTTTAACACAGTCAAAACCCAAGCAGAAAGTGTCAAAGAACATGATCATGATTTATTTCCAGCATATCAAGACTTGACAAGTATTAAAAACTACCTAAATAAGATGACTGTGGTAAGAAACACCTAACAATATCACATGATCCATTTACAAGTAAAATTTTAAAAGCAGAGGAAAAAAGGAGAAAATTGCAAATGAAAACATTGGACAGATGGATGTATATGGAAATCTCATTTCAGACATTCTTAGTCATAGCAAAACCATGAAATGCAGTCCTTGAGTACAAAAGGGTTGTCAGAGCAAGTCTCTTTCCATTTTGAGCAGCAAAATTATTTTTGAGGAGAGGAACAAATTATTCATAGCACGACAGCACTGTAAAATAAAATAAGACTTTAAAACATATTTTCACAGTCAAGTAGGTAATTTCAGAAGTATACCCAAAATGTAGAAGATGATGACAATTTCTGACAAGTGAATTTCCTTCCTCTGCCCAGCTAGTAATGACATCTATCTTTGTCATCTTCACTCCTCCAGCTTGGTCACAGATTAAAAAACACATTTTCTCACACTGCCTATCGCTAGTGACACACTCTACCTACTGACTGATTTTGTTGTTGTTTTTGGTACCCATCCACCTTCTTTTATTTAGGAATTGTCACTCTACATGTAACATCACAGTTTCTCCTCTTAAAAAGTCCTGGACCACCCCTTCTTTTCAAGCATCTTTGCTACTTATTTCCACTTACTGCCTCACTAGCTGTGGTGTTTTCTCACTGCAGAGCTCATGATCTCTCCAGCTGCCTTCCCCTCTGCTGAAGCTGACCTGGCACAGGCTCTGCACCTCCTCCTTGTCCACTCCTCGTTGCTCCTTGCTGCCCTTTCAGTGCATATTCTTGGTTCTTTTCCATCAACCAACAGGAAATTCTGTTACAAGTAGCCACTGGGCTTTGCATGTTATTTTAAACAATGACTTTTTTTTTCTTTTTTTTTTTTGTCATAATGTGGAGTTGTTTTTAATTGGTTAATCTAGATTAGAAAAACTAGTCACAGTAACAACAGGGGTAATTTTGCAATAAAAGACACATTTTGCCTCAGCCACCAATTTTATCTCTTGTAATTTACCTTTTGCCTCAGAAAAATGCTCAGCCGGTGGCTTTCATTGTTTGCTCTTTAATATTCTCTGCGTCACGAGTAGTATCTCTCAGGTTATTCATTTCTCTAGCTGCATCCTGGCCATAATCAGAAGCTATGTGCTTATCTGAACTTGATGCAGATAAGGACAGAAAGTCATTCCTCTTCTTAGGAACTCTTGTTTTCTGTTCTCCAGGGTATAGATGGGAGCAGCAGCATGTACAGACATCCCCACCCATACAGTGGGAGACAGGGAGATACTGCTGCAGATGTATCTGCAGGGTCACGGACCTTTCTGTCAACAAGCTGATGATTCTTGGAATGTACCAGCTGCTGTGCACCAGATATCTTTCTAATGTCCCTCACTAAGTGATACAGGACTGTATGGTCCTGGCAGACACCAGGCTGAATCCTGGATACAGGCTAGCTCTGTCTGCAGTAAGTATACGGAAGGGATGGCAGGTGTACTACACCAGAGATACCCTTGATGACAGTAGTAAATAGTCATTTTTTGGTCTGCAGCCATAAGGACAGTCCTTTGTAAACACCTTGTTACTCCTGCTGAAGCAGGAATGTGCAGAAGTTTGTTCTCCCTGTTAAAGGATTAGCCTTCTGTAGCTGTGAACCAGAATATAGAAAAACTGCATGGCTTCTTGAAGCCAGGATCAGATTTAAACTTGGCCAGACTCTGGAAAGGACTAAAGTAGTCTCCAGGATGGTCCAGGTAATTTAGTACTCATTCTTCACTCTGCCACTTCCATGAGGAATTGGATAGGGAGATAATTTTTTTTTGCCCTAGAGACATAAGTTGTTATCTTGCCTGCTACAGGGAATTTGCAGCCTCAGTTTAAGGCATGTGAGGGACTTAGTGCCACATCCACTTATTGTCCCAGCTGGTATCTTCAGGCACTGATGCAAAGCTCTTCCCATGGCAGACAGGAGGAGGCTCCCCAGGGCTGTGGCAGTGCAGCCACACTGACCTCCATCAAGATGAAGTGGCCCTGCAGATGTGCTGGGACTAGCAAGTATTGAATGAGGAAATACCAGCACACAAAGGAAACAGGTGAAATAATAGTTCAATGAAGAGTAATAAAGGCAAACATTATTCCATTTTCCTCTGATTTTTTCATGGGTCTTTATGGTGTGCTTGCTGTTCAGTGGTTTTATGAGCAGTCCTCAAAGATTTGTAATACTCTTTTTTGCCAAGGTGGGTGGATCTATTTCCACATTGTTTTGAATGTTGCTTTTTAATCACATGCCGTTTAGCTATGCACGGAGTTTAAGCTCTGCAAATCCTTCAGATATACCAGAACAACTTGTTTGTTTAAAGTGAAATCCCTGAGAGTGCTGTGAGGCGGAAATCTCTCTGGAATGAGATGTTTGTTTTGGATTTCTTGTGGTGCTGAGGAAAACGCCCCCAGCTCTTGTTAGCAAACAGAAAATATGGAATGAACGGCCTGGGACTTTTATCTTTCAAACCCCAGTATGTCATGCTGATTGTAAAGACACCTTGGACTCCAGAAGAAGAGTGGAGGAGAAACAAAGGTGAACAGAAGACAGATGAGGAAAATGAACACTAGAAAGTCCTTGCCGTTCAACGTCAAGTTTGCATTTCTACCAAGCAGACAGTACCCTAGGGGTACACAGAAGCTGTTTCCAAGACCTTGCACCTGGGCTGGTTCCAGATTAGCCTTGTTCTTTTAGGCCAGTTTGAGAGAAGATTCAGGTAATGTGACTGGGAAATTGCAATTTCAGAAACCAGGAGATGCTGGGTACAGAGAACACATATATAAAATCTTCAGTCATTGGTGTTGGGCTGGCTGAAATAAAAAGAGAGGATGATGAGGTATAATTTAATGCAGAAGAACTGTGGTTGTTGCTTTCAGTACAGTCAGGATTTAATTTTGTCTGAAATGGTAGTCTGCACATTAGAGAAATAGCATCAAAAAACCTGCACACAGAAACTGAGCTTGCTGTTTGTTGTTAGGATACTGATACAGACCTTAAAGCAGAGAAGGGATACAAATCCATCTGTTACAAAAATACCCCTTGTTGATGTAGTTGCTCTTCTCCATCAATACGTCCCTTGTCATGTACCACTCATTTACATGCACACATGGAAATCCTAAGTGGAAAGAGCAGGCTGGAACAAGGTGAGGGAGGAGTGATGCAAGGTACATCATACCAGAGCAACAGTGATGATGATTGCCAGGTTGTCTGTCAATAACCAGCTGCCCTTTTCTCTTGGAGGGCATCCTGATGTATCCTGGACCCTCCCTGGCACACATCTCCCAAGTTTTTCATGGTTAGCCTGTGACTATTTGGCTTTTCCTTTCCAGTGTTTCCAAAGGTAAGAATGCATGTATAGCAAAAAAAGGGTTTTTTTCAGTTTTGTTACACTTTCTATAAGAATACTGCCAATAATTTGATCTTCCCCCTCAATTTCTTGTCTGTCAAGTTGCTTTTTAACTCTTCCAATGTCAGAGATTAAAAATTCTGTAGAGCATGTTTAATTAATATAATATCCTTGAATCTTACTGGCTCTTTCTGCATAACATCCATATGTCTCTCATGTGTTTTTTAGAAGAACGAATTATATTTTTTTTCCAAGTAGTCAAAGGTATCAAAGCCTTAAGTATTCTGATTCTAAAATCACAGAAGTAGAGCAGCTGATCTATAAAGCAATTCTTGCCTTTTTCCCTCTTGGCTCTTGCCGTTTGCCGTTACTGGCAGGTCTTCCAAACCAATTTTGAAAAGAAGATAAGACAGGACCTATTAAAAGATAATATTAAATATCCCTCACTTTAGTTTTCATAGTCTTTCAAGGAGAAGAAAAAAGGATTACTATGTTCCTTTGCTTGCGGCCAGACATGTTTTCCTTTTCCTGGGATTTCTGAAAGAATAGGCAATACAGCCTTAATTCTGCACCTCTCTCAGTAGGCTTGAAATTTTACAGTGATATTGATTGTAAGAAGAGAAAGTGAAAAAACCTGATATACTTCAGCAGCTGTCTCATTTCTGGTTCCTCTCCTTGAGGAACTTAGTCTGTGTTGGCAAGGGGTTATGAGATCTTAATATTGGTACCTCTAAGATAGCATGAGCTATAAAAGATAGGTTAGATTAGACAGGATCAAATTAGCTAGGATCATATAAATAGACCAGGGTACTTTAAATTGTATAAACAAGGAGAGATTACATTAGGCATACTGCATTAGGTGCACTGGAGAGCTCTGAGAGAGCTACTTCTGAGTAATTTGAGGGATATTCAACAGTTTTTAAAAAGTTAAGAAAAAGAAATCATTCCCTCTGAGTTGCTAAGGTGATTCAGCCATGACAAAGACTAATGAAATTCTGGAATATACAAGGAGATGCATTTTCAGTAAAGAGAGGCTGTTAATGAAACTGCAGAAAGTTCCAATTAAACCTCACTGAGAATATGTTTATTAGTCATTTTAAAAAAATAACTTGGCCTAGAAAAACTGTAGAGAAAAATAACTATGGAGAAGAGGGAAATTCTAAGTCCTGTTTATTAGAAGATAGAATCACCTCTTGGTCACCATAGTAAGGAAAATAACTATAAACCTGAAGAATAATGCAGCAGGATCTTTTAAAGAAAAGATATATATGATAGCTACATGGAGTTTGTCTTAGATCACCTGGGGGGCACCTGGAGCCTAAGATTCTTGATATATTCAATTTTAAAAAACCCAAAACCTTATTTTTCCATAGTCTCATAGTTTTAAATCACCACATGCTGAAATATAATGAAAAGTTTCTGGAGGAAGGAATCAGGGTTTGGCTCAGGTTAAACAGATGATGCTTAACACCTTGCATAGTTAGGCACATTATCATGATCTAGCATGGGTCATAGCTAGGTTATTTTCTTACATTTTGTCTGAATTTCGTAGGCTTATTTGGTGGACATTTTCATCAGTCATACTCTTAAACAAAATAATGTCATTTTTATTAATGTACTATATCTGAACTTTTCCCTGCACTTAGTTTCCTTGGTTCAGTGATTTTAATGAATTTATTTAATGAAGAAAAATTACAGAACAAACCTGGCAGAAGTAAGGTCAATAAATACATTATGCCAGCCATGAGTGCCTGCATTTTTATATCAACCTTGTGTAGCATGTGTTCACTGAAACCTAAATGAATCCTTGGGAGCTGACACTTCCATGGCTGCTAAGGTTGGCAGTAATGTACTTTACATCAGTTTGCTGCTGTCAGAGATTTTGATTCACAGATATAAAGATAAACAGATTGACTTCCCTCTCTCCCTCCCTCCCTCCCTCCCTTCCTTCCTTCCTTCCTTCCTTCCTTCCCTAGAAGCCCATTTACTTCACAGTGTAAAACTGTGGACCAGCGGAAAAATGTTGGCTAGGAAATAGGAGGCATATGGACCTCTGCTCAGAAAATTAAACCATCAGTTTTTAATCCATTGTTAATACAGAGGCCAGAATGAACTGTATGTATACACAGAGGACTGAGAGACCATGCATCCAATATTTAGAGTCTCTGGAGTGATACTGAAATGGTTGAATTCTCAGCATCTGAGTACTGGATCTCAACAAAGCACTTTAGCTTTCATTTTTTCCCTAAAATAATTTAGGCACCCAAATAAAAGTTAGGAGTACAGTTAGGATGTTGTATTGAATCTGGGCCACAGTGTACTTCTTTCCTTTATCCTCAGTTTTGCTGAGGGTGACAGGACAGAAGGCTCTCACTGAGATCTTTTCCAGTTCCATCAAATGCTGGAAGGAACTTTGAAAACTAATGTAGAAAAATTTCCCATTAGTCTCTGTTTGAGGATAAAACTGGGGAAGGACAGACAGGGAAGGATGAAAGAAAAAAATAACAATCACAGGGCTGGTGCCTTTTCAAGCTGAATATGAAGGATGTATGAAAGGATGCTTGCAATGCCTGTAATCAAACTAAATACAAAATGTCAGAGGAAAAGCTATTTGGTATTCTACAGATAAAAAAGGGTTTCTTCTTTTATTCAGTTGTGTGTAATGGCAGTAATAATAATAAATTGACACACATTATGGCAAGGACAGTTTCCATACTGTGTCTCCATTATTTTCACATCATATCTGCCACTGATGAAAGAATTTAGTATCCTCATCCTATAGCTCCGGTTCCTGTTGGCACTAGACAGAAGACAGGAAATGTGTGCTTCCCTAGCTTCCCCCTTTCTGGCTGGAGTCCCTTCACCTTGCTGTGAGAACCCCCTTGACGACCCTTCTGACGGAGTGAGGGAGGGATTGCACTTCTGGGATCCAAGACCAAGATTTATTTATTGTCTCTTTGACAAGCACTGGATAACCACAACTCCTCCACAAAACTGCCAATTATTTCTATTTTAAAGAATATTCAACACTTGCAGGGACCTAGCCCCAAGTTTGTAACTGTTGCTTTAAGGATCTCACAGTTTGCAGAGATTATAACTTCTGTTCTGTTAATCATATGTCATACTGATGTGGCAGACAAGCCTGCGGTTTTTATGCCCCAATCAGGTAAAGTTTTATCTTAGATTTATGAGAAAGCCATAGAGCAAAGATACATCCTAAATCTATTCCTCAGCTTTATCTTGGCCCAGCATATGGCAGCATACTTCTAGACTGGTTAATCAGAATTCCTCAGGCATTTTAACCTGTCTAATACCAAAATCATTAATCTTGTGCCTGTAAGATACTCTGCAGATCTGTTATCACCAGGCACACATTAGCTATACCACTGCCTGCACTTAGCAAGCAACAACAGTGAATGAATTTTCTTTGCAAGATTTTTTTTCCAGACATATATTCATCTCATCTGATCTATGTTTCTTGCTGAGATTTCCCAGTGATAGGTATTTTGTTGACAATAACTGTAATATATCTACTTTTTCAGTAGGAAAATTTTAAGTATTAATATTAAAATGCTAAATTATGCTAAAGACTGGGATCAAAGTTATACCTCAAAAAGCAAAATAAAGTTTTATCTTTCTGCCAAGAAAACACATTTCTATAACCTTAATTGGAATTAAGTTACTAAACTGTCAAATTATGGATTAATTTGCATATACCTTCCCTGTGACAAATGGGTGTATGCATAGCTACATACATTTTCATATATCTATGTGAAGCACGGATGGACATGAGGATGCTGGTAAGGGTGATAGACCCTGGACACATTATCTAACGTTTTAAGCTGAACAGAAGCCACCCTTATACCTTGAAAATGTCTTAAAATTTGTATTCTCTAAGCATTGCATCCATCTATCAACCAGTCTGCAAGTAGTTCACTTTCCAGCAGAATCCTTGAACACCCTCCAAGAGTGTCAGGTTTGGAACTGTCTCCCTGCAAAACTGTGAAGTGTGCACATTTCGTGACACAGAGCTTCCTGATCACAGAGAGCTGCCCACTGGGATCACGAGAAGGGTAACAGCACACACATGCTCTCAGATGTTCATATTAAGTTGCTGTTCCCCTCTATTGATTTCAGGATGACTTCTAAGCTGAGGACGTGAATGAAGTAATTTTGTAACACTGCCTTAGCCAAAATCCAGCCAGACACAGGATAAAAAAACCAAAATTTTCTGAGATCAGCCGAATGTGCTGAGCCACGTCATTTATATTCCTGCTGGTGGAAAGTCTATTACAATGCTGATGGGCAGGGCCAGGTCATCAATGTTATCATCCCTCACACATCAGGTCAAGACGAGGCTGAGGAATTGTGTTTCCTGTACAGAGGCCTGGCAGGACACTTGATTGAATACTATTACCAAGGAAAAGAGTAAGGTGGCCTTTATACCTCCCCTGACCCAAGACATGCTGTAAGTGCACATCTCAAGACACTTTATAAAATATTGTGACCCTTTATCACAAATAGCTTATGAAAACAGTTCTAGTGAATTTCGGTCATCATGAATGCTCTAGGAGTCAATAGGCTCTGTGGTATTCAGTTCTTCTGGAAATCTTTAATTTTCAATGGTATTATGTAGAAAGGGAAGGTTGGAAAACAAATATAATTGAGTTATAAATGTGCACATAAAACCCCATTTACACATCCAAGTATATTCCTTTATATATTCAAACATTCTCAATGCATTTCCTTTAAGACTGACATTTGTTCTGCAGCCAGCTTGCTAAATTAAACCCAGGTTACAAAGAGAAAGGCAATTATCTCTATCAAGGGGAATTGAATTTTAAAAGGACTGAATCAGACACTCAGATTAATGGGGAAATGCAGTAAGTGTTTACAATCTTTGCTCAAACAAAGACAAAATAAAAAGAGCAGTGTTGCTATCCATCCTTCAAAATATATATGTAAAAATCAAAAAGTTAAGCTTTTGGATGGGTGTGATGTAAAACAGTTTGTATCATATAGTTGCCATCTATCAACTGCCAAACACTTTTGCAATTTAACCATCATATATTGATCACAGTGAAATAGCTACCTGGAAAAAAGGATGTCCTTTCACAAAACTCTGCAGCAAATTTCAGTGAAATGATTTTATTGTTCTTTGCTGAGATGAATCTTGCAAAAACCAATTCAAACATACTTCTTTTTTAAATGGCCAAGTAACCAATTTCAATAGTCCCATATAAAAAAGATCTGTGTTGCTAAATGCAATTTCATGATTAAATTAAAAATCAGGAGGGAAATTATCATGGTAAATCAACTATACATTTAAAATACAGTATGAATGTCAATTAATGATTAATTGCATGCCAATATAATATAACAAATGTATGGTTACATTACTTACTGCAAGCCTTACATTCCTACAATAAATTTAAGATTCTAATTATTTTAATAAGTAAATAATTTTCAGAAACCCTGACAGAAGAGGCAAATTCTTATTTTGATTATATTGTAATCAACTTAATGATACTTCCTTTACACATCATTAAGCGATAATTTATGGTGCAGTGCAAACTAACCAGATTAATCCTAAGAATACCAAAACCATTTAAAGTTTTTTTTGAAACATAATGCATATTCCTGTGGCTTGAAGGCATTTAGTGAATTTCTAGCTGATGTCTTAAACATAATTTTTAATCTGATTTTGGTTTTTACCTCCCTGTATGTTCCCCATACACCTCCTCTTCAATGCAGAATGGCAGAATGGTTGGAATTGGAAGGGGCCACCAGAGAACATCTGGTCCCACTTCCCTTTTGGCTGTGCCCCTTTAACAGTCACCATACAGTTCGAATCATATCTGTAGCACACTTCTAGCACCTATCAATAATTTAGCTATTTCTTATAAACTTTTTAGAGATCAAGTCCTAGTACAAAATGTAGCCAAAAATACAGCCTTTTCCTGACTGGAAACACAGCTCTGGGAACTTGGGTCCAGAGGTAGGTACAGGGCAGCTGGGTCTTGGGCTCAGGTCAAGAACAGGTGGAAGACCTTTCAACTATCCCCACATGCAGAAACACTTGATATCTGGATCTCAGAAGGATGTCAGCCTGGCAGTGGAGCACAATCACTGCATGATCTAACTAGCCCGCAGTGCAACATTAATATTTTACTGGGGACTTTAACTGAACATTATGCTTAATTGACTTCACAGCCACACACTAGAGTGGTGCTTCATGTGCTCAGTTAAAATAAAGGCACTTCCTGGATTCCTAGGTTGCCTAGTTTGTGCATCTGATACATTAGTTTGGCTAAAATTTTGGCTGATTTTTCCAGAATGGCCACTGAGATATATTAACCCATTTAACTTCATTTTACATCACCAGAGTCCATCTGTTACACTAGCTAACTTTAAATCTCCTGCACCTGGTAAAGGAGAAGAGCTATTTGATTATGGATGTCTCTGGGTTACACATTTCATGCTTTCTGTGTCCCATGGCATCCAGGGACAGTGCAATGGAACACTGTTTCCCTAAATGGAGCTCTGCAGCTGGATATTTGTACCTAGTTCTGATGGAATCCTATCTGTTCCTATCTGTTTAATATATGATATTTTGTTCGTTCTGATTATTATGGAAGTGTACTTTAGGGGTTTACTAACCCTTTAAATAGGAAAGAATTTAATTTTTTAGCAAGAAAGGAAGTCTGGCATTTTTTCAAAACTGAGCATATATCAGTACATACAATAAAATAAGATTCCACCACCCTCAACTTCTACTCCTTTTTAATCATTCTTTCACAGAGGGAGCGCTGGAATAGGATTAACTTCCAATAGCTATAGGCCAGTGAGAAAATTCACAGACAGGCTGTGCCTCAGAGCATAAACTCAGCATGTAAGATACATCCAATGTGAATATTATTGGGTGAAGTGGTGGAGAAAGCTAAGGGTTGGAACAAACCTAATATATTCCTTCAATATACCAAAAATATTGGTATATAATAATACAATATATCTTTTTTTTGTTCAAAAAGATAACGGCTTTTAACACAGGAACTCTTCAGAAAGAGCCAAAGGATTTGAGAAACATGGAATAACTGCGACTTTTTTTTCTTAAATGCATGTCATTGTTGAGGCTGTGATTCTTGTATTTAATTGAGCAAGAGTCTTGCATGTAACACAGCAAGAGAAGAGGCAATTTAAATCACAGTGTTGAAAGAAACAGCTGCTATTTGCAATGATATATTTTTGCTTCTTTTCATGTTTTAAATATTGAGGAAAAATCTGACCATTGCAATCACACCAAAGGGATTTTTTAGACTGATGTAGCAATCAGTTGTTAATTCCCATTGCATCTTCAGTTCCTCTTGCTTTAATTTCACTCAACACTGCTTGGGGGGGAAGAACTGGCTTCTTAATAAACTAACTCTGTGAATCTTCTCTACATCTGCTAAGAAAACACTCCTGGAGCTGCTCTGCTTTGTACAAAATATTTAAATATTCCCAAAATAGGAATTTAGACCCAAGCCTTCATTGTCAATATGTTAACTACTGCATCAAAGTGTCATTTTGATGTTCACCTGACAAACAAAGATTTATAAACTTAAAAGAATCAGCACATTTTTGAAGAAAGAAAGTGAAGCCCACCTGTGAATACCCAGTAGTTCAATGGTTAGGCACTGACCTAAGAGGCAAGAAACTGCACCTAGTCCTTGCTCTAGATGCAGAAAATTCTGGGCTCTGGTAATCAGGCACATAATTGGTTTAGCACTACCAGCCCACAGCACAAGCTCTCCGAGGCCAAAAGTTTAGACGGCACTGATTTAGTGAACAGAGGGTTTAATTTTTTATTTAAAACCATAGCATTAGTGTCATCTCTTAGAAATTTCAGTCTTTTGTGTCTTTTTATATATGATATATTTTTTTAATGTTTTGCTGTTTAAAACCGAGATTACTTGCCATTTGGTTCCTGGGTTTGTTACTGGCCTGCTTTTTTGAGCTTGAGCTAGTAATTCACTTTTTTCAGCCAACACAATAGATATGATGCTATTTTTCCCAATCTGAAAGCTAAGGCACACCTAGACCCTAAGTATGTTTTTCATAAATTACAAAACCTTCAGGGTTTTTAGGAACCAAGAAGTTTCTGAAAGACGTTTTGAGTAAGCGAAATACAACATCAGCTTCAATAAACATAGAATTGCTACCAAAAAAATCTTCAGAGATCAAATTTTTTATATCCATTCTCTAATCTGCATAATTTCAATGACAAAAAAA
>VZRF01009919.1:3707-27519 GCA_013396875.1 Vireo altiloquus
TGTCTTCCTGCAACTCAAGAGTTGTGTTTTAGTTTGCATTAAAGGGTTAAGTTGCAAGAGGCAGCAGACACGTTTGCTCAGGTGAGCACTCACCTGTCCCTGCCACAGCAGTGTCCTCCAGCCAGCCCTGATGCTGTGGTCACACCAAATGCTGCCCAGAAGGTGCACCGAAGGCTCAGGGATTTTTTGGGAGTGTCTTCCTGCAACTCAGGAGTTGTGTTTTAGTTTGCATTAAAGGGTTAAGTTGCAGTTCTCTGCTCATCTCTAAGGTGATTTTGTGCTCTGTCACTGTGGTGGATCCACTGTTCTGTTTTAACCCCAGCCGGTCACCAGTAAAGCCACAGATCCTGAGTGGCTTTAATGGAATCTGGAGCTCCATCCATATCCCAGCTCTGCTGTGACATAAAGGATTTATCTGCCCCGTGAAAAAAAGCTATTCCTGCAGGATCAAACAGTTCTGAGAATAAATTCCATGTGTGCAAATCCAAATTCCCTTTACTGCTGGACAAAACCCACCTTGAAGGCTGACCCAGAGTTTTAGGAAGGAAAATCAAGGAGAGATCCCTGCCTGAGCTGAAACACTTTTTCTGGCTTTGGAAACTTCCCGTGGAGGCACAGCAGCTCCGTGGCTTTTTGGGTGCTGCATTCCAGGTGCTCTGAGGCTGTTTGCCCACCTGATGGCCTCCGAGCCTCGCCGGAGCCGGAGGGACTGCGCTGCCCTTCCAGCCCAGAGACACTCCCTGCACTTCCAAGATCTGGGAATATCAGCTGCTCCAATTCCTTAGGTTTTGGAACAAAGCAGTTTTTGCTTTTTGTGCTGTTTGGCATCT
Source organism: Vireo altiloquus (assembly GCA_013396875.1). Taxonomy (NCBI): domain Eukaryota; kingdom Metazoa; phylum Chordata; class Aves; order Passeriformes; family Vireonidae; genus Vireo; species Vireo altiloquus. Next base: position 4,538 of record VZRF01009919.1, read on the forward strand.
CGTTGGGCGGTTAATGTTAAATTATTGGGCAGAGTTGGTGCTAAATAATAATCCTTGGGAGTGAATTCCCTGCCTTTTACAGCTCTGTTCTGGTCTTCCCTCCTTCCCCCACCTCAGCCGTGTTTATTGCAATGTTTCTGAAGAACAAATTCTTTTCTCCCTTGAAATATGAACAATATATTTTTAAAGAAACTGCTCTGTAGAGGAATTATTTCTTCTCCTTCCACACAACTTTTTTTTATTACATTAGGATAACGTATTACCTTTTTTTTTAATCATGTATTATCATTTTTATTACATTTTATTACGTTAAGGTAATGACAGAACATAATTTCTTTTCCCACTCTGATCAGTTGAACACACGTTTGGTCTTGATTTCCACACCACTGGGAATCAAGTGGGAAGTTCAAACTCCTGATTCTGGGATCTGTGTGTGGCTGGGGGTGCTGTTGGTGTGTCCTGCAAGCAGCAGGTTCTGAAAAGAGCAGGACAGAACTGAGCTGTCCACTCCTGGAGCACTCAGGTTTTCTTCTTTCTCTCTTGCTTTTGGAGTTTCCATCACCATTTCTGACTCTTGCACTGCTTGAAAGGGAGTAAGAGGCAGAGAATATCCAGTGCAACATTTTAATTCCAAAGGGAGTTGCTGATGGCGCTGATGTTGGGACACTTGGGTTTCCTGTGCTGAGCTGCTGCAATATTTCCAGTTCTTGCCTGTCCTGTAGCTTGAATTCCTACAGATCTGCTTGGAGCAGGACTTTGGTGCTGGAGAACTGCACTGTTGTGACCTGGATGTAAAATAACCTCTGTCTGCAGGCCTCTTGTGATGAATCATTCAGGTGCTTCAACAAAACACAAGTTCTGTGTTGCTAAGACAGAGCAGACGTGCAGACTCTTCGCTGCTCTAGTGATTTCTCTTCTTACATCAATGAAAAAAAAAGGAGAGAGGGGAGAATAATTGACATTTGAGCTGCTGGGTGACTGCAGGGAGCACAGCAGGCCCGCGGAGAGGAGGAATAAACCCAATACATGGCCGAGCCGAGCAGCTGGGGCTCCATTTCTCACCTGCTTTGTGCAGGGGCAGTGCTCAGAAAGGGAGCTCAGAGGGGTTGTGTTTCTGCAGGGCTTTCAGCTGATTCCCATTCCCTGGTTTTCCCCCATGTTTCAGGAAGCTCCGAGCCACGCTGGATGAATACACCACCAGAGTGGGGCAGCAGGCCATCGTCCTGTGCGTCTCACCCTCCAAACCCAACCCTGTCTTCAAAGTATTCGGTGCTGCACCCTTGGAGAACGTGGTAGGTGTCCCTAGGGAAGTGAGGTAAGAACTTCCTCACCTTCTCTGCAGGTTTTGTCCTGCTCAGGGCAAGCCTTGGAAGGCTGGTAGGGATCTCAAGGTTGTGTTTTGAACCCTGGAAAATGGAGTTTGGGTTTTATGGAATACAGTGGTGGACCTGGTTGAGTCAGTGATCTCAGAGATCTTTTCCAATCTTAATATTTCTGTGATTCCCTGACATGAGGGCAGCACTGAGGTCCTCTCTTCTCTGCAAGAATGGCTGCCTGGTGCATCTCACCAGGGGGGAATATCCTGGATAAAAAATCAGATGGAACAGGTCATGATCACAGAATGCCAGGATCACTGAGGTTGGAAAAGCCCTCCAGGATCATCAAATGCAAGCTGTGTCCAATCCCCACCTTGTCCCCAGCCCAGTGCCCTGAGTGCCACCTCCAGGCCTTCCTTGGACACCTCCAGGGATGGGCACTCCAAACCTCCTTGGGCAGCCTTTGACCAACCTTTTCACGAAGAAATTCTTCCCAGTATCCAATCTAAACCTCCCCTGGTGCAACTTGAGGCAGCTCCCTCTCCTCCTGTCCCTGCTCCCTGTGAGCAGAGCCTGACCCTCCTCGGCTGCCCCCTCCTGTCAGGGAATTGTGAGGATCCACAAGGTCCCCCCTGAGCCTCCTTTTCTCCAGATTAAACAACCCCAAACAATGACGTGTTTGAGCTCAGCTCTGCTGTCACTTCCTGCACCTTGTTGCAGACCCTGCCCACGATGAATCTGGCTTCAGAACTTTCCCTTTCACCCCACAAACACTTCCCTTGCCAGTGTTACTTCAGGTTTCATCAGCAGCTCTTCCTCACGGCCTAGTCTCCGGGGCCGCTGGGTGTTTCCTGCCAGCTGTGCCCCTGTTTGCTCCTCCTGCTCCGCAGCACCTTGGGGAAGGTGGCTGGGCCTACATCCTGCTCCTCTCCTGGTGCTCCTCACCTTGTTTACCTGAGCCTAACAACTCCCCACAGGTACGCAAGTACAAGAGCACGATCCTGGAAGACCTGGAGTCGGCGCTGGCCGAGCACGCTCCGGCCCCTCAGGAGGTCAACTCGGAGCTGCCACCCCTGACCATCGATGGCATCCCTGTCTCCGTGGACAAGATGACCCAGGTGAGCAGCCACCCGTGGCTGAAGCAGGGAAGGAGAAGGGGTGGTTGGCATCTTGCAGTCAACCTCCTGTTGTTTTGTGCTGTGGAGTCTCCAGGGGATGGCTCCAATCTCCTCTTTCCCCCGGGGCTCTAAACACTCGTGGTTGGATGTGGAGCTTTGTTAGTGGTGCTGATTTTCTCTGTGAAGCAGTGGAAAGGCTGGTGAGGAGAGCTCAGGCTGCTGGGAGCATTCCCCACGGAGCTGCTTTTTGGCACCTCCCAGAAAGTGGGAACAGGGAAAATGTTCAGTGCTCTGCCACGATCTTCAGGCACTGAGGCCACTTGTGGACACCTTTCTGTGTCCTGCAGTTCATTCCCTCCTCTGTTTCTTGCTGTGGACTGGAGCAGAGGGGAGTTTGCCACAGATTTAACCCCAGATCAGACCCTGAGTGAGATATTTCTGCTGGAGACAGAGAATTATCTGCCCTGGGTGTGGGGGAGATTCCCTTCCTCTCCAGCTGCAGCCCCTTGCTGACCTCTCTGCTCGGACAGAGCGGAGAGGACTCCCCAGGAAAGCTTCATCTGGAGGGAAATCTCCTTCCCCAGGGATGAATTGAGGCAGGTGTGTCCTGCAGCAGGCTCTGCGCACACCCTGATGCACCACAACGAATTTTCAGTGCTGAAAGGCAAATTTTTCTCGAGGGAGCAGTGAGGTAGAAAGAGCAGCACAGAGCTGTTGGAGCAGGGCAAAGATGTGCAGATCCTTCTGTGCTCTGCAGAGGTCACACCCTGCTCAAAACACCTCATTTCTTAGTGGAATCACACAAGCTCACACTAATAATACAATTTTATTAAGTTTACTGTGCCTTGGCTGGTACAGACCATTTCCCCAATCCCTGACAAATAAGGCAAAACTCATTCTTTGGGTTTTTAAGCTGCTGGGAAAGGTGGAACCTGCAGGAGCTGCTCCCTGGAAGCTTCTGTTGTGTACCTGGAACAGTTTCCCTTGGAAATGTTTTTCTCCTCTGTCCTGCAGGGCCTTTGCTCAGCCAGCCCAAAGTGCTGATTGTCTCAGTTTGAGACAAATTTAGAAAAAAAATGTTTTTTGATAGAAAGTAGGTTGTAGTTACTTTGTTTTTTAATTAGGTTTGGGAAAAGAAATATTTTTTTGGCGGAAAGTGAAGAGGAAAAAACTATTTATTTAACAAACACACAAGAAAATAATAACAGTGTTAAATAATAAAATCTTTCGTTGTGGAGAGAAACTTGGAAGAATTTTAAGTTTTTTTGAGTATGTTTTTTTTTCTTTGGAGTTGGGTTGGTGTGGAGGATTCCCCTCTAGGCTGGTGGAAGGTTTTTTAGTGAGGGTTTGATGTTTTGGTGTTCTGAATAAGTTTAGAAGAAAAGAAGAAGAAACAAAATTTTTAGGAAAACTGTTTCTCTTTTTTTCGAAGAAACAGAGTTGAGAGCTGGTTGGAAAGTAAGGAAAGGTGCTTTTTTTCCTTTTCTACTGCAGCAGTTATTATTTTTTACAGCAGAAGAGCAACAGAGAGGAGTAGTGACTTTGAAGCACAGAACTGTTTTGAAAAAGTTTTTTTGGTTTTTTTTTTTCCTCTTTTCTTCAGTTTAAAGGTACAGAAAGGTATAAGATTTATTTTCTGGGCATAAAGCAATATGGGATACATTATAAAGTTACTTTAAGACATTCTACTTCTTATTCCACATTGTCAGCTCAATGCTGAAATTAATAATATATTCTAATTTTATATACACATTACTACATACGCATATATACAATTATATATAAATAGTGACAGTGATATTTAGTAAGTAGTGGCATACAGACATTTTACACTACAGATAGTTTTTACTTAACAATTTCACTTTATACAGATAAGTATAAGATTTATTTTCTAAGCAATTTGAAATACATTATTAAGTTATTTTAAGGCACTGATGTAGAACCTCTTATTTCAAATCCCCTCCTGCTGCTTTATGGTGAAACAAGGATCTTTTTAGGAATGTCCCTCATCGTTCCAGCACAGCGAGGTAGCTCAGAAGAGCTTCATGGAAAGGTTTCTCCTGAGCATTTTTTTTGGGAATCCTGATTCCCAGAGCTTCCAGTGTAATTATTTGTATGTGATAGCAAAAAAAGAAAAAAAAAAAGAGCTTTTTTGCAACTGAGTTGCACAAACCCCCCTGGAAAGCTGGAATAAAAATAAATAGAAATATAATTAGGATGGCAGGGAGTGGAAAAATGAGGCCTCTGCTTTCAGCAGGTGCCAGCAGGTGGGTGTAGAGGTGTCATCAGTGAGGAGGTGAAAATAACTCTCCTTTTAATTGCTCTGTTTCCCCAGTGGTCTGGAGGGAAATAAAGCTTTTACTTGCTTGGGCAAAGGTGTTTCTCTAACCTTGGGAATGGAGAGTGGCACCCACCTGGGCTGGGCAGGAAAACCTGTGTTGGAGTTTTCACCCTGCAGCCTTCACAGAGGGGAATTTTGGTGCTTTCTGGACTTTGGGGACAGCTGAGTTTGAGCCTAAACTTGTTCTCAGTTACTCAGTGATGTGATTGAGGGGTAAAACTGAGTAATCTGAGTTTAATCAAGCTGAGGTCAGTGCTTCAGTCAGCTCCCACTGTTTTCTGAACAGGTGATTTGTCCTTTAATCTGACTTTTTTTAAACTTCACGTGCCCCTGTGATTTCTAACCTGCTTGTAGGAGCTGATAATAGTTTTTCTGGGTTTCTCAAAAATCGTCGTGGTGCCTGTTTACCTCCTGACAGCTCCATTCCTGCTCTCCCAGCTGGTCCTGGGCACATGGCAGAGGGAAAATCCTTGTTGGAGTCACCTCCTGTGCTGCTGAGCAATAGCCTGGATGGTTTTCCAGCAGTGGGAAGTGCAGCAGGGATGGATTCAGGGATGAGGGTTCACTTCCAGCTCTCCTGCAGTTGGTTTTCCCTCTTCCAGGTGCAGCCGAGGTCCTGCATGGACTCGACTTTGCTTTTCCCAGAGATTCCGAGGCTGAGCTGTGGGGACTTGTAGAAAATTCCCATCCACAGCTTTTCCTCTGTCCTAGAAACCACTTTCCTTGTTGTTTGCAGCACTGGAGAGCAGTTGGAATACAGCTGGCTATGCTTTGGGCCACTGCATTTGGGATTAGCCCAAATTAACCCTTGAATTTAATGTTAAAACAACCCGCGTGAAATGGTGGCAAAGAAACATTTCTCCCAGTTTCTCCCAAACCCTCCCTCCTGGGGGTTATCTGAGCCCTTTCCAGGCTGCCAAGGGCACAAAGTGGAAGGGCAGATGTTTGATTTTTGGGTGGTTCCTGGAGGGTGTCAGCAGAGCAGTGGCTCCTGCAGGTGAATGTTCCCACCTGTGCCCTGAGGGATGCAGCAGCTTCGTGTGGGGGTCATTACCTGTGTCAGAGCCGTGGCCTCGTTAGGGCACTAATTAGCCAAGTCCTCTCTCCTGACAGTGCTGCTGATTGTCTCCCCCGTGGATTAAAGACAAACCCTCCTTAACAAGTACCTTGAGTAGCTTGAGCCCTGAACTCCCATGGACCAGTAATTAATCCAGCTGGAAACAAGGAGCCTGTTTGCTGATGGCAGTGCAGGGAAGGAGCTTTTTTAACTGTTTTTGCACCAGGCAACTCGAAAAAACTGCTGTTATCAGGTTTGTTTGGATAAATGGGGTGTCATGAAGGGAATCTGGAGCAGGTCAGGGTGACACGAGGGTCTGCAGTGGTGGGGAAGTTGTGGACAGGCTGGGAAAAAAGTGCTTTAGTGAATATTCTCTGTGTAACAGGGAAAAGGCAGCTTGAAATGAGTTCATGGACAGCTTGGAGCCAATGGATGCAGCATCCAGACTCTGTCCAGAGAAGGGAATGGAGCTGGGGAAGCTTGAGCACAAGGAGAAGGGTCTGGAGAATTCCTGAGGGAGCTGGGAAAGGAGCTCAGGCTGGAGAAAAGGAGGCTCAGGGGGGACCTTGTGGCTCTGCACAACTCCCTGACAGGAGGGGGCAGCCGGGGGGGTTCAGGCTCTGCTGGCAGGGAACAGGGACAGGAGGAGAGGGAACAGCCTCAGGCTGGGCCAGGGGAGGCTCAGGAAGGAAAATTCCTCCATGAAAAGCTCTGTCCAGGGAAGAGGTGGAGCCCTCATCCCTGGAGGGATTTCAAATCCATGTGGATGTGGCACCTGGGGACATGGGCAGTGGTGGCCTTGGCAGTGCTGGGAATGGTTGGACTTAAAGCTCTTTTCCAATCAAAACAACTCTGTGAATCTCTGAAATAAATCACTCTCAAAGCTCTGAAGGGATGCAGGGAGCTGCTCCTAGGTGTAGGTTTTGAGCTCTAAGTTAACATAATTTCCTCTGGCATAAGGTGAGCTCTCCTCTTCCTGCTCTGCTCTGCAGCTGAACCAACCTTTTCCTGGTGCTCCAAGGAGTCCCTGGTACAAAAACCAATGTTGTCATAAAACCCTGTGTGAGTTCTGTGTTTGTCTTGACAGGACAGGGCTGGAGAAGTGTGAGATGGTGGTTTCCACATTCGAGCAGTCACTGAAGCTCCATCCCCTTGCAGCATCTCTGTCAAAGATACATCAGCTCATGCCACTGTAGGGACACGGAGTGTGGGGTTTTTAATGGGTTCTTCTGATTTATTTCTTGCTTTTTTTCCATTTCACGTTGGCTTGTTCTCTTCATGTAGTGTTTGAACCACGAAGCATCGATACAATGTGTGTTGGGTGCCTTGGGGTTATAATTTTGTTTCAGCTGATTTAATTTTGTTTCTACTCTTCCACCTGCTGCCAAGCTGAGCCTTGGGAGAAGATGGCAAAGATATTGCCAACCTTCCTTGGGCATTCAGGCCTCTTCCAGTCAATGGCTCCAACAGGGTGAAAGTTGAACGCAATAATTCTGTACAAAGCACCTCAAAACTGCTTCATTCACCGGAGATGTGAATTCCTAAACGCCTCTCAACCTTCTGTGTGTTCCAGGCACAGCTCAGAGCCTTCATCCCCGAGATGCTGAAGTACTCCACGGGTCGTGGGAAGCCAGGCTGGGGCAAGGAGAGCTGCAAGCCCATCTGGTGGCCCGAGGACATTCCGTGGGCCAACGTCCGCAGCGATGTCCGCACGGAGGAGCAGAAGCAGCGGGTGAGTGTCTCCAAACACAGCACCAGGGCCTGCAGACTGGTTTTTGGGAGTGGTTTTTTTCCCTTGAGGGGCAGAAGGAAGAGTCTGTGTCCTGGCCTCCTGAAGGAGGGGAGGGATGCTGTCCCCTCCTGAGCAGCAGGGAGCTTTGTGCTTAAAGGAAAGAGTTGTGGATGTGCAGCGGAGCCAGGAAAAATGAGAGAAGTGGGTGGAAAATCTTGGGTGAAGTTTCTACCAGCCTGTCACAGAGATAATTGAAGGAAGGCACCGTGCTGTGGAGGCAGCAGGACCTGTGCAGGATGGGGTGGGTGGGGAGGCTGGAAATGGTGCTGTGGCAGCATTTTGGTGCTTTCCCAAACCACCGTGGTTTTCTGCTTGGAATCCCGGAATGGTTTGGGTTGGAAGGAGCCCTTTAAAGGCCATCTCATCCCTGTAGCAAGCAGGGACATCTTCACTGCATCAGGTGGCTCTCCAGGGGGAGTTCCTTGGAGAGAGGAAGGGATGAACACAGGGAGATTAAATATTGGGGATGTTCATGGGCGAATTGTTGCAAATTCAATAAACCCCAGTAAAGCCAAACGTGCAAAACCCAGCACTGTGTTGGTCTAGAAAACTTCCCTGAACTGACTGTCCCCTCTTCCCTCCTTGCTGGAAGGTGTCCTGGACCCAGGCCCTGCGGACCATCGTGAAGAACTGCTACAAGCAGTACGGGCGCGAGGATCTGCTCTACGCCTTCGAGGACCAGCAGACCCCTCAGACCACCACCACGCACAGCATCGCCCACCTGGTGCCCTCCCAGACCGTGGTACAAACCTTCAGCAACCCCGATGGCACCGTGTCCCTCATCCAGGTGAGAGGAACCCTCCTGGATTTCCCATTTCCAGCACAGTCTGCCTCTCTTACAGGGAGGTGGTTTAAGGAAACTCCTTTCAGGAGGTGAACTTGTCCTTTGGGAATTTTGTCTTGATCAAGTCTTACCCCACAATGCTCCCACACAAAGATCCTTCCTCATCCTCTCTCTTCTCCATTCCCACCCCTTGTTCTCCAGTGAAAGTGTTTCTGTGACATGGTCAAGCAATTCAGGGGTTTGAGCTGAATTTCATGAACCCTCTGACAACGAATCCATTTCATGGAGTCACCACACAATGCCCGAGGTGCCCATGGCAGGAGAGGTGCTGGAACTGCCTTATTTTCATGGCATGAAATGTAGTGTAATCAGCAGATCGAGTATTTCTGTGCCCCTGCTCTTCATCTGACACCTGGAGTGTAATTTATTTATGACAAACACCAAATACATATTTGTCCTCGTGGAGTAAGGATTCCTCTTACACCATTTTTGGCTCACTGCTGCTGTTTTCCCTGTGTTCCCTGGGTGGGAAGGCAGATTCTGGCAGCTCAGGATGTCAAAAAAATCAGGTTTTCTCTTGAAACTTCCCACAAACTCTATGTAGGAGTGGGATTTGAATCTCATTTTCCCCTGTGCCTCCAAACCACCACTGGTGGTGATTCCTAACCAGGCCCAGCACTTCGTCCCTGTTGATCATCACATTTTCTCAGACATAATTAAGAAAAAACTGAGCTTTTTTTATCCAAATGAAGCTTTTCAGTGGCTGCTACAGTTTTCTATTCCCTCCCAAGGCCCAGCAGACTTGCCAGGCTGGTTCTTTTTCCTCACCTGCCCATACATTTTCCCTTTCACTGGTGTCCTTTCACTGGACACCTGAGATCCCATTGACTTCCCGGCATTTATATTTAATTCTCCTTTGAGACAAAGCTGCCCCATCTCCCTGCATTTGTCCTTCCCCAGCTGTCAAACAGGGAATAGAGGATTTCCAAAGGGGTATTGAGGATGAGCCAATGTTTCCCAGGTGCCTGGAGATGAGACCCAGGGAATGGGAAGCAAGGAGGGTGTGCAGGGAATTCCCAGCCAGGGCTGCTGGGTGGGTTTTAAGTGACTCCCATTTTGTGGGAGAAGGGAATTGGCTCCACTGTGCTCCCAAAGCTGCTTTTCCTGAGGCTGGGGGAATTGTGTCATGGACACGAGGAGAGCATGAGGGATTGTCTTAGAGTGACTTTGTGATGTATCCCTTATTGCCTACTCTATGCCCAAAAAAATGAATTTTGTGCCTTTCTGTGCCTTGAAATGGCACCTGGAAAGAGAAAAAAAGAACAAAAAAACCAGCCAAACTTTTTCAAGCAATTCTCTGCTTCAAAGTCTCAACTCCTCTCTTATTCTTCTGCTGTAGAGAGTATTAGCTGCTCTAATTTCTTGCTCAGAGAGCAAGAAAAAGCACCTTCCTTGCTTTCCAGCCAGCTCTCAACTCTATTTCTTTGAAGGAAGAGAAAAAGTTTTCCTGCAACTTTAGTTTCTTCTCTTCTAAATTTGTTCAAAACACCAAAACATCCAACCTTCACTGAAAAACCTTCCACCAACCTGCAAAAAAGTCCCCCACACCAACCCAACTCCAAAGAAGAAAAACACCACACCCCAAAAACCTTCAAATTCTTCCAAGTTTCTCTCCACAACAAAAAATTTTATTATTTAACATTTTTATTCTTTTCTTATGTGTTTATTAAATAGATAGGGTTTTTTCTTCTTCATTTTTCCTCTAAAAAAATACTTATTTTCCCAAACCTAATGGAGGAGGAGGTGTTGTTGTAGAGTCCCAGGGATGGAAAAGAATGTGGTAAGGACTTCAGGTGAAGAGAAGCCATTTATTGAGAAAACCTTACCTTTTTTACAGCCAGGATCACTAGAGCAGGACACAGGTATTGGTTCTTGGGTGAACACTTCTTTAGCATCATTAATTAGTTATAAGACCACCCCAGAACGACAAGTTAGAATAACAAAGGCTAAAAAACACCACCTGTGGAATGTAGTTTACAAAAGCACCCAGAATAGTTTGCACAACTTCTGCTGGTTCCCAGCTCTGTCTGTTCCCAGCTACTTCTCACAGCTAGAGCTGAGAGTTGAAAATTTCCTTCTGACTACTCGTGAGCATCCATAAGGAGGTAACTACAACCTGCTTTTTATCAAAATTTTTATTTTTAACACCTTCTCATTGCTGTGAGCAGCATCCCAGGCTGCTCCAAGCCCTGTCCAACCTGCCCTGGGACACTTCCAGGGACAGGACATCCACAATCCCTCTATTCCAACACCTCACCACCCTGACAGCAAATTCCTTTCTTCTTTTTAATATCTGAGAGCACATGAGATCCTCTGTGCCTGAGTGATGAGGATGTTTCTCACTGTCTTGGAGTGACTTTGTGGTGTATCCTATATCGTCTGCCCTATGCCCAGAAAATGAATCTTGTGCCTTTAAACTGAGCCTGAGAGGGGAGAGAAGGAAAAAACAGCCAGAGGAACTTTTTTCAAAGCAGTTCTGTGCTTCAAGGTCACCACTCCTCTCTGTTGTTCTGCTGCTGTTGGGCAGTGATAGCTGCAGCAGAGAGGGGAGGAAGCACCTTGCTTGTTTCCAGTCACCTCTCAGCTCTGTTTTCTTCGAAAGGAGAGAGACACAATTTTTCCTGGGACTTTGGTTTCTTCTTCTTCTCTTCTGCACTTGTTCAGAGCATCAAACCCTCACTGGGACACCTCCCACTGACCTGCAGGGGGGTCTCCCACACCAACCCAGCTCCGGGGAGGAGCAAGACCACACCCAGAAGGACTTTAAAACTCTTCCAGTTTTCTCTCCACAGCGAGAAATTTCATTATTTAGCATTATTATTCTTTCCTTGTGTGTTTGTTAAATAAATAGCTTTTTTTTTTTCCCCTCTTCGCTTTCCTCTGAGGAAATATTTTCTTTTTCCCGAACCTGGTGGGGGGAGGAATAACTATAACCTGCTGTCCATCGGGGCTGTTCTATCAGTAACAGATGCCTTGTTTGGTTGCCCTCTGCAGGTTGGCACCGGTGCCACCGTGGCCACGCTGGCCGATGCCTCCGAGCTGCCCACCACAGTCACTGTCGCACAAGTCAATTATTCCGCGGTGGCCGACGGAGAGGTGAGGAGCTGCCCAAGCTTCACTGGTGCCTTAAATGGCTCCCTGGAAACAGAAACAAGATGGGAATAAAGGGAAAGAAACAGAGACAAGATGGGAATAAAGGGAATAAAGGAGGGATTTGTTTGAAAGGCCTTCAGAGGTCACACTCTGGGCTCCAGAGGCTCCTGCCTCAGTGGATCTCAAAATGGACAATGACAGCTCCCGAGTTCTTCCCACTTTGATATCAGCATCAATTGCCCAAGCAGAAGCCAGGCAAGGATGGAATTTGCCCAAGCTTGTCCCCCTCTCCCCAAGATGAAGGTTTGCAGGGCCCAGGAGGGTCTGGGTGTCCTTGGAGAGCGAGCTGGAGAGGCTTTGTTATGTCAGTGTGAGCATGAGAGAACAGCACTGAACGAGCTCCAGGGACCTGCAGAGTCACACTGGGCACTGCAGGAGTGGGAAAATAGAAAAGTTAAAACCTAAAGCATCATCACAGGACACCTGGATGGCCTGGCTGCACTTCCATAAACACCTCAGTGGTCCCAGCAAGCACCCAGCCTGCAGAGTTAAGGGGGAGCACAGAACAGGAGGCTGGAATTTTATGTAAGAGGTGCTGGATTGTTGTTATTTTGACTCAGGACTCTGAAAACACAATGATAGTGGAAGCTTTAGGTCTGAATTTCATACATTTTTTTATACCTCCCATAGGTTATTTATTCTGTATTTTTTTTGGCATTTCCATGTCTAAATCTGAACGCTCCAACTTGCAAACATTTATTTCCCCCTTTTTTTTTTTTTACCAAATAATACACAAAAAATAATACCCTTTTTTCTGTGTGGTTAAGAAACATTCCCCTAAAGTTATAAAGATTTTTTTTTTTTACCCTCTTGGCTTCAAACCCACCTTCAAATGAGGCTGAGGAGCTCTTTCTGTCCCTCTCCTGCCCTGCTCTGCCTGGCTCTGGGGTGTCACGGCGAGAGGTGGCAGCACAGAACAGCTTTGCTGGCCTCAGACCCTGAGCCAAACAGCCTGGAGTGACCTTGGAGTGCTTTGCAGGTGCTTTGAGAGTTTTCAAGAGCCAATTTTATCTCCTGAGCGCTGAAAGATGTCTTTGAAAGGCACAGAGGAGGCTGGATGGGGCAGCCTGGGTTAGTGGATGTTGTCCCTGCCCGTGGATTTGGGGGGTTTGAGGTCCTTCTGCACCCTTCCAGCTGTCACATCTCAACAGCTCTGCCCTGTGGAGAAGGGCCTGGGCAGTCCCAGCTTCTTGTCCTTCTTTCCTTACTCCATCCCTGTTCTGGAACACTTTGGGTGCATTTTTAGGGCTTTTTGTGTCACTGAGGTGTCTCCCTTCCCACCTGCAGTTTCAGGTTCTCCCTCCCTCCCTTCTCCATCCTGTTCTGGGATTAAGCTTTGCCCGAAGGCAGCAAAATTTCCTCGTGCAGAATTTCACCTTGAGCCAGCTCTGCTTTGATGGACTTTTTATCCTTCTCCATCCCAACAAACTGAGATGATTTTTTTCATCACCTTCTACAGCATTTTTATTTGTGTGTCTCAGCAGTTGGTGAGTGTCCTGAAATGTTTAGGGGGATGAGAACAGGGATGGGGGAAGTGGAGGGAGATCTTCATCCTGTGAAGCAGCCAGTAGGATTTGTTAGCAGAGCCTCATTTTTTTGGTCCAAAGTCTGTTTTTAGTTGGATTTTGTGGCTGTACACTGATTATCTCATGAGCTCTGAAATTCCAAATGAAAATGGGGGGAAAAGGAGCAACTGGGTGAACTTTAGGTAATAGGAAAATTATCTATGGGATAATGGAGTTAGGGAATTTTAAATACCTGGGATACATGACCATTTCCAGCCACCATCCTCTTTTATCATGGCTCAATCCCATCCGAGGTCCCAGGTGCTGTCCGAACAAATCCTGGATGGGACCATGGCCAGTCCCCAAAATGTCAGTGGATGAATGCAAATAGAAAAACAGGAAGGAAAACACAGCCCCTTTCCCTGAGGGATGTGATCCATGCTGGGCTCCAGCACTGCAGAAACACAGAATTCTAGAATCATTGGGGTTGGAAGGGATTTTGGGAGATTGTTCAGTCCAAGGCAGGGTCACACAGAGCAGGTGACACATTCAGGTGGCTTTGGGATGTCTCCAGGCTCCACAGCCTCCCTGGGCTCTGCCACCCTCTGTGGAAGGAAGTTTTTCCTCGTGGTGAGGTGGAACTTGTTGTGTTTTAATTTACAGCCATTAAACACAGCTAATTAACGAACAGCCCAGGCTGGCAGGCAGTGACCTGGGCACAACAACACCACTGCCCTTTTTATTAGTTTTATTTTGTTGAGGATTTGGCTGGGCAAGAAGGATTTCTGGGTTTTTGAGGACTTTTAGGGGTCTTTATGGGTCTGCTGAGGGTTGCAATGTCCATCCTTGGGCAGATCCCAGCCTCCCTCCCTCTTTTCGGAGCAGGACTCGGCGAAAACCTCTGGGAATGATCCATCCCTCTCTTTTTGGGAAGCAGCCACCCCTCGAGGAGGTGATGCCTGATCCTACAGCCTTTTCCCTGTGTTCCCCTTGCAGGTGGAGCAGAACTGGGCGACGCTACAGGGCGGGGAGATGACCATCCAGACGACGCAGGCATCGGAGGCCACGCAGGCTGTGGCTTCCTTAGCAGAGGCAGCAGTGGCAGCGTCACAGGAGATGCAGCAGGGAGCCACTGTCACCATGGCACTTAACAGGTACCTGGAGAGGGGACAGCTGCCACAACCTGGGCCTGGCATCTTCCTGGGTTTCCTTCTTGATGGGGCAGAGTCTGCTCTGTACCCTCCTGAGAGAGGCTTTTCCTCAGCGAATTCCAGGCCCCGTCCCCAATTCCTGCTCCCTTCAGAATCATGATCTTCAGGATTCCTGCTCCCTTCAGGATCTTCTCCACAGGCCACTGTTTTTGGGGTTTTTTTTTCCCCAATCTTTCAGAAGTAGAAGCTGAAGGAGCTGCAGTGATGGAAGGAGCTCTGTTAGGGTCAGAGGCCTAGCATCGCGGCAGGCCAGATATGAATCCCTCTGCTCTGGATTGTTCCCTTGCCGTGTGTTTCCTGGTTAAAATGCAATTTTTGGTTCCTTTGGTGTTCCTAACCCCTCTCTCCCCTCTGCATGCCCACAGTGAAGCCGCTGCCCACGCCGTAGCCACGCTGGCCGAGGCCACCCTTCAAGGAGGGGGACAGATTGTCCTGTCTGGGGAAACTGCAGCAGCTGTCGGGGCACTCACCGGAGTCCAGGATGCCAATGGTAAGGCCTCTGCAAAGGTTTTGGTTTGGTTTTCTTAGGTTAAGCTCTTAAAACTGTCGTTTTCCTCTCTTTTTATTGAAATGTCTCCGTTTTGGTGGTCAAATGCTCCTCCCTCGCTCAGGGGGTCACTAAGCAGTTGTGGGTTATAATCTCAGGATGGGATGGGAGCAGCAACCCCCGTGGTGCTGGTGGCTCTGCTCTTCCCCTCCTCTGCCAGCTGGCTCTTTATCCTTAGGGGGTTTTTTTGGGAAAACTGCTCCGTGATGCGTATCTGTGCTCAGCACAGGAAGGGCCGGGCTTGATCAATTAACACAATTAGCTGGTGCCATAATAAACTCATCTCCAAGAGTCTTTAACCAACATTTTATTGCTTATTTCCTGCCCTTCTCAAGGCTTTTTTTTCCTGTGCTTGGTGGCTGCTCTTGAGTCAGCCTCAGCTCGTTTTCCTCCTGCTTCATTTTCCATCCTCCCACCACAGTCGATCCCTTGGTTCCAGGGATTCTCTGGAACGTTTCTCACTTGTTCTCTTACGTCTTTTCTGCCAAGTCTGGTGACTTCTGCAGCTCTTCAAACTAGAAATAAAACTGTAAATCCATAGAAACCGGTCCAAGGGATGAATGGAATGTGCAGATGTGCCTCGTTGGGGCTCACCCACTGCCTCCAGTTGCTCTGCCTGACCCTGGAGGTGTTTTAGGAACACCTGGATATGGTGTTGGGTCCTAGGTTGGACTCGGTGATCCCAGAGATCTTTTCCAGCCTGAATCTGGGATAATTTCAAAGCTCAGACTGGTTATTATGGCATTTTCCAAGGAACCCACTGGTTATTTGGATTAAATGGAAGGAGGTGTCAAAATCAGCCGGAAAAGGGCGCAAAGGATGAAGTTGTGAAGAAACATCACCTTGAGGGCAGGGCTATTTGGACTCAAATTGTCAAAGGGGGCCAAGCACGTGTGGTTGGGTGGCAGAATTGTCCCTTGGCATGAAAGCAGAAACCTGCTTTGGTGACACCTGACTTCCATCCAAATCCTCGCCCAGCTGGGAGCGCGCTCCCTTTGAGACGTCAGTGTTGGGTTTGCAGTGGAGGGAAGAGGAATTTGACTCAGATTCCCTTGCTGTGGAGTCAGCCAGCCTGAAGAGGGAGCAGAAATGAAGGGAAATCCCAGTCCTCGGAGTTGGGAATGCATCTGGCACCGAGGGAAGAGCAGGATTGTGTTTATTCTGCTGGCAGCCCGGCGTGAGGGCGATAAGTGCTGCGTGTTTATCGGAGGCAGGATCTGACCCTGGATGCTCAAAACCAGCAACTAATCAGATTTGGAAAAGCAGATCTGCACCCCTGGCTCCTTTTGCTCTGCTTCCAAAATGCTTTCACGGTCTGGATTCCTCTGGATGCTTCCCCTAAAAACTCCCCTTCCCCACACCCTCCCTGAGTCACTCCACCTAACTCTCCCAGCACTGATATCATTTTAATGCAGGCTGGGCTTTTTTTTTTCTTCCCTTTTTTTTCCTTTTTTTTTTTTTTTTTGTTTTTTTTTTTCTTCCTAGCAGCCGAGTTGGAAATCAGATGGGATTTAGAGTGCATTAAGGGGAGAGACTGCAGCATTTTCCTGCGAGCAAAACCTCGCCCACAGCCCCTCGTCTGGTCTCCACTCTCCTTCGATCTGCTCTAATCTCCGGCGGTATTAAGGGGAAGGGCTTTGGAGTCCTTGGAAGCTCCATGCTGTTGGTTCCTTACGTAACCAGCTAATATATCTCCCTCAGGGATGGAGGAGATGTTGGTATCCATTGCTGCTGCCTCTGTCTGGGGAGGGAGAGCAGATGGATTTCCAGGGCTGGCAGGATTTATCTCTGTGCCCGGGGTGTGAGTGGGAGCATCCTCCTGGACGCTGTTTGATGGATGCAGCAGGAACAAAGCACTCCATGCCCTTCAGAGGAGGTGGCACTGGGAGTGATTTGGGGGAAACAACTCCCAGAGACAGAATGGTCCTAACCAGCAAATTCTCCCTGCTCGCTGTTGCTTGGAAGGTCTCAGTTTGCTGATATTCCCAATAAATGCTTCTCTCTGGGAATGCTCTTACCTCTTCTGCAGGACTTTTCTGAGGGAAAATCCTACCTGGAAGTGTAGGACAGAAATTTATCTCCATCTTATTGATAGGGAAAAGGAGAGAGTTTGACATTCCCTGGAAGTGTTCAAGGCCAGGCTGGACAGGTTTGGGACAACCTGGGTTAGTGCAAGGTGTCCACTATCCATAAAGAGATGATCTTTAACTCACTTCCAACTCAAACCATTCCATGATTTCTAGAAAAATTCCTGGAGGTGTCAGGCAATGTGTTTCACTCCTGATTTTAGCCATTAAGTGTAACTACTCTCTTTTATTATTTTTTTTGTGTTTCTGTCTTGCTCTGGCATTCTTCCCATCCCTTCTCTGGAATTATCTTAATAATAATGATAATAATAATTATACAAGACATTCAGGATGGCTAAAAAGAGGAAACTTCCATATATTCATGGATATGTTGGAATCTAGGGCTGGATACCTCACAGGGAGCCCAGGAACGCTGGGCTGAACCACAAAAGGATAATCTTGTGATCTCTTACATTCCCAGCTGAAGGAAACAAGATCTCCTTCTCCCACGCAGTGTCAAACCAACTAAGTGCATTATGGTTTTCCTGCTCCTCCGGAGCATCTGTTCAGGAGTGGGGATGCAGGGACTGCTGACCCCACGCTTTGCAGGCTCAGGTGGTTTTGTCCTTAAGTGGTTGGCATTAAGCAGAGGAATATGGAGAGCAAGCTGAGGGCATCATGGCAGCACCAATCCCTGAAAATGCCGGGAAATGCTCTGTCCAGAGGAAGCTCTGTGCTTTGGAGCCGCTTTTGGAGCTGGGTGAGCGTTGGAAGGAGCAGTGCTGGTGCTGGAGCAGCCTCTTCCCGCAGCCTTTTGTTTGCCATTGATCTGTGGGGGCCCTGAGAGCTGCCAGGGCTTCCCGGCTGCCTCCTGAAATATTGATGAGGCTCCCGGCGGGGCTGTGCCTGCGCAGGGCTGCCCGGGAGGGGCAGAGCAGCTCCCTGACCGAGGAGGGCTTTAATGCCTCGGGGAGTGTCACAAATCCGGGGTCGTTTGTGAAGGTGAGAGGAGTGGAATGCTCCGAGCTCCAGCTCCAAGCTCCAATCCAGTGGGATTCAAACCAGGGCATGGAAAGAGTTGGGAAGGAAGAGGCAGTGGAGGTTGTAGGATCAAGCCATGACCATGGGAATTAATTTCACAGACCAGAGCTTGGCCCAGCCCGATGGATCCTGCCTGTCCCCCCTGGCTGCCCTTTTCCTGTCCCCAGAGCACATTTTCCTGCTGGATCTCCTCCCCATGCTGCTGGAGATGCTCCTGGCAGCACAAAGGGGGACACTGAGAGGAACCTGCACCGAGTCTTGCCCTTCTCCATCCCCTCAGCCATCCCAAAAACCCAACCCCTGCTCTCTGTGCAACCCAAGGGGGTCGTGCTTAGGGCTGGGGGTGAGCCAGGATTTGTGCTGGAAGCTCGGGGAGAGCATTAGGGTCTGACGTGGGCAGGGGGGGATTAACGAGCTCCCTGCTTTCGCAAACCCCGGGAAAGAGGCGTCAGCACCCGAGCATCCCCCGTGAGTTAGCACAGGATAGAGGAGCCCCCGACGGCGTTTGGGGTGACAGTGCCCCACAGAACTGCTGCTCTGAGGGGTGATTCGGGTGTGGGAAGAGGTTTAAATGCAGGAAAAGAGGTTTAAATGCTTCGGTTCTGGGCGAGGCTGCCGAGCTTCCCACACAAAGTTAACAGGTGGGAAGCTGTCCCCACCCTCGGCCGTGCAGATGGGAAATGGGAATGCTCCTCTGTCAGCTCCGGGGCTGGAGCGTGGCTGCCGGTCCCGCCCGGCTCTCTGAGGGCTGTTCACGGTGGAAAACACACCCAGGAGGGAAGGGCGGGATTGGGATTCCCTTCCCTGTCCTCTGTGTGTCTCCCAGAGAGCGCCGACGCTTGGATACGCTGGGAAAACGCGGCACAGGTTTGGGATCCTTGTTTGGGATTCCTCGGGATCGGGAGGTGCAACACTGAGCCGCTGGGACCTGGTGGCTTTTTCACATGAGAAAAACGTTTCTGAATTTCGGGTGGAGGCTTAGGGGCTGCAAATGTCACTTTTTTAAAAAAAAGCAGTGGTTTATGGTTTTCCTGTTGGATCTCCTTTTTAGGGAAGATGGAGCCAAGTGAGTCGCTAGCAGCTTCACAAAGTGCAGATCAGCATGTTTGCATCCAGGAGGACAGGAAGGAAAGTGTCCAGCTTTTTGTAGGGTCTCCCTTGTGGGAAGAGAATTTTTTAATGGAGATTTACCCTGAAACAGGTAGGATTTAATCCCAATCTGAAGGAAAGGTGAGGAAAATCGTTTTTGCAGCTGTGTTTCAGATGAGAGGGTAGAAGAGATGCCAGTGGCAGCCAGCAAGGAGAGCAGAAGAGTGAATTCCTGAGTCTGCTGAGCAGCTCCAGGAACAGGGAGAGGTGTGTCCTAGAGGCCAAATGGCTGTCTGTAAATGAATAATTATCAGCAGTGGAGCTGTTGGACTCTGAGAGAAATTCCTTGGCATAAAGCTCAGTTAAAAGGAGCTTAGTCCTTGTCAAATCTGGGTCTCTTCTCCTGGGGAACAAGCGACAGGACCAGAGGAAACAGCCTCAAATTGCACCAGGTGAGGTTTAGGAAATGAGGAGAAAATTCCTCGCTGGAAAGGTTGTCCAGCATTGGAACAGGGCAGCAGTGGAGTCCTCATCCCTGGAGGGATTTAACGTCGTGCGGAGGTAGCACTTGGGGACACGAGTCAGCAGTGGCCTTGGCAGCGTTGGGAATGGTTGGACTCGATCTGGGAAGTGTTTTCCAACCTTAATAATTCCATGACTCCAACCACACTCACTCCCCTGCGTGTGCCCTGTCAAGAGGGGTGTTCCTGTCAAGAGGGGTGTTCCTGACAAGAGGGGTGTTCCTGTCAAGAGGGGTGTTCCTGACAAGAGGAGTGTTCCTGTCAGGAGGGATGTTCCTGTCAAGAGGGGTGTTCCTGTCAAGAGGGGTGTCCCTGACTGCCTCCCCATGCCCACACCCCATTCCCTGTCAGCTCTCCGCTGCGCCTGACCAGGAATTCCCTGCTGGGATTACCAAACACCACCCACAGCTCTGAATGCCAGCAGCCACCTCATTCCCGGTGTGCCAGCAGCCAGAACATCCCCAAGCTCCCAAAGCTCTGCTGTTTCCAGCCACCCTGGCACACCTTGCCCTGCTCTTTGGACCATCCCAGCAGCTCCAGTGGCGTTTTCCCGTCCCAGCTGATTCCCAGCGCTAATCCTGAGTGTTCTGGGCTGTCACGGCCACCAGCAGGCTTTGCTCTGACAGCCTGGCACTGCTGACGAGGTGGCTGCTGCTGATGATGATGATTAGGATTTGTCTGCCCACCGACTGCAGCTAAAAATAGTCCCTGCTGGACCACATCCATGGGCAGAGCTTCCTCAGGTCCCCTTCCAGGTGTGGGGTGGAACAGTCCCTGTGTGACCCAGCAGGGGCTGGAGTGGTTCCTTTTGGGCTTCCCTGACAAAGCCCTTGATGGGAACACAGAATGGTCATTTCTGGGGTCGTTTTGGTAAAGAGAAACCTCATTTTATTGTCTTCATTTAGCCTGGAGAAAAGAAGGCTTCAGGGAGATCTGAGAGCAGCCTTTTGGCATGTAATGGGGGCTTACAGGAATGGGGCTTACAGGAATGGCTTCCCACTGCCAGAGGGCAGGGTGACATGAGATTTTGGGAAGGAATTTCTGGCTGGGAGGGTAGAGAGGCCCTGGCACAGGGTGCCCAGAGAAGCTCTGGCTGCCCCTGGATCCCTGGCAGTGCCCAAGGCCAGGTTAGAGCAAACAGCTAAACCCAAACATTCCAAACTACCACCACAAAAATCCACTCACCTGTTGAACTCTCTGCCAGGATCCACTTGCAATCTGAATCGTCTGCTGCTAGGATGCCTGACAATGAAATGCAAGCGTAAAAGGCTGGGAAAAGGGCAAATGCTACATCTGGGGAGTGGGGGATTTAGTGGGGTAAATAATATATTCATAGGAAGCCCATCCTTTGGTTTACTGGGTGAGTGCAAAAATCCAGCGACCACATGTGAGCAGCACCCCAGTGTTAGGGTGGAGTAACCAAAATATTCATGGGAAGGTGTCCTTGCCTGTGGCAAGGGGTTGGAGCTGGATCTTTAAGATCCCTTCCCACCCAAACCATTCCATGATTCTTAGGGAAAAATATTTTTCTGTGACAAGCACTTGGGCTGTTCCAAGGCCTCTCTCCTCTTTGCAAGGGCAGCAGTGCCAGAGGAGCACAAGGAGCCTCCCGGAGTGGTTTTGTGCCCCTATTCTGTATCCAAGCCTCACATGAAGTCTCCAGGCTGCTCTTTAGCTCCAAACCTGCCTTAGAGATCCCAGAGGGAGGAGGCAGCGCCCTGAGGAGGCACCAGGGGTGGCTCAGTTCCCGACAGGACCTGCTGTTGTTCCTGCTCAGGATGTCCTTGCTGGTATTCCCAACACCCCGAGAGGGAACTCCTTCCCTGGGGCAGGGAGCCACTGCTGGAACCTTCTCTCAGGAACTTTCCTCACTTCCATCCTCTCTCCCCGTCCCGTTGATCTCGGGGAGCTTCCACCCCGTTAAGGAGCCGTGCCCTGTCTGGCCTCCTCTCCTGGCTTCTCCCTGACCTCGCAGCATCTCCAGCACCTCCCTTGCCCTCCCCATTTCCCCTCCCCTGGTGAGTTTTGACATCCATTCCTGTGATCAGGCAGTTGAGACTTACAGGCTCCCCAGCTGTCACAGCCCAGGCTGGCCCGGTTTAAGCGCAGGCCATTTACCTTCCACGTGTCCTGAATTAGGGGAAATGGACAGGAGGGCTGGGTCTGTTTAAAAATTAAAGCTGATTAGGAGGCATTAACATTACATTTAAAGGAGTAGACAGCAGCCCTCCTCTCTCAGCACAGTTGCAATATGTTCCCTTTTGTTCTGGGCTGCGAGAGGGAAGGGAGCAGGACTGGTGGTGACTCCAGGCCGGGCAGGATTTCTTTTTTTTTAGCCATAAAATTTGCAAGAGGAGCTGCCTGATGGCTGGTGCAAGAATTTAAAGCAGGCCTGACTACCTAAAACAGTTCCCATCTTTGCCATCCTAACAGGAAGTTGGAGTTCTTTTGGCTGATCCTGAATTTCCCTTGGAAAATTCAGATGATCTGCATTGATTTGCCTTCCGAATTGTCGTGTTGGGAAGTTTCATATTTGATGGATCCTGGTTGGTTTTTTTGTCAAATCCCACAGTTTTTTTTTTTTGGTGGCTCTCCATCCCCAACCAGGAACTGGTTAGTCTGGTTGGGAACACTCTGAACGTGAGGCTTGACTGGGATTTGTTGTGGGTTTAGGTCTGGTTGGAAACCTGGTTTTTTTTGGTGGATTTGTCTGATATTTGTCGAGGCTTCTGCACCTTCATCTCACAGCCCCTCAGTAATCCAGGTGGCTTCACAAGGAGCTGCTCAGTGCAGGATGGGTGCTGAAAAGAGGCCCTTTGGCAGGTGAAGTGGTGTATTTGTGTTCCCTGAATCCTGCTTTTCTCTCTCTTCAAGAAATCAGAGCTCCAGGGAGAGCTCAGAGCCCCTCCCAGGGCCTAAAGGGGCTCCAGGAGAGCTGGAGAGGGACTGGGGACAAGGCATGGAGGGACAGGAGGCAGGGAATGGCTTCCCAGTGCCAGAGGGCAGGGATGGATGGGATGTTGGGAAGGAATTCCTGGCTGGGAGGGTGGGGAGGGGCTGGGATGGAATTCCCAGAGAAGCTGGGGCTGTACCTGGATCCTTGGAAGTGTCCAAGGCCAGGCTGGATGGGGCTTGGAGCAGCCTGGGATAGGGAAGGTGTCCCTGCCCATGGCAGGGGTGGCACTGGATGACTTTAAAATGTCCCTTCCCACCCAAACCATTCCGTGGCTCTGTGATCTCTCAATGAGACTTTTCATTTGACGTTACCACCACCACTAAAATTCACATTAAGTCCATGTTAAACCACCATTCCAGGGTTTTTTTTTCAGTTTATGGTGATGAAATCTCCAACAGCTTGGCTTTGAGAGCCACATCCTGAGC
>VZRF01009931.1:1333-15987 GCA_013396875.1 Vireo altiloquus
TGGGGGGGAGAGAGAAAGAAACTGGAAGGGACAGAGAGGGTGGGGGGAGAGAGAGAAAGGGGCTGGGAGGGAAAGGGAGAGTGGGGGAAGAGAGAGAAAGGGGCTGGGAGGGACAGAGAGACTGGGGGGAGAAAGAAGTTGGACAGGTGGGAAAGCGGAGATAAGGTGGGGAAGACGGAGGAGGACAAGGGCAGGAGAAAGAGGGGTAGAGGGAGCCTCACCTGGGCCGCGTCAGGGGAGCCCAACCCTGCCGCAGCCACTCCCAGCTCTGAGGGAGCAAATAGCGGCAAGAGGTGTTTCCGCCGCTTAAATCACCTTGGCCCCGCCCCGCGCAGCCGCACTGGGGCCCCGCGCACCTGAGCCGGGCCCGGGACCGCCCTGCCCGGGACAGGACCATCGCTCGCGGCCCGCCCCTTTCCCCTGCCCGGACCGGGGCTGCTGCCGGGACCGGGGGTTCGGGTCCGGGTTCTGCTGGGGGTCCCGGGCGGTGCCGCCTCTGCCCCGGCAGGCGGGGTGCGAGCTCGGGGCTGGGATCGGGACCGGGAGGAGCCGCTCCGGGACGGGCGCTGGGGCTGGGAGCCGCGGGGAGCCGGGGCCGTGCCGAGCCCCCCGGGATCCCGTGCCGAGCTGGGCTCCGCTCCGAGCCCTGAACCCCTCCCGGGAGCCCGCGCTGAGCCCCGAAACACGGCCCTGGGCTCTGCCGCCAGCCCAGGCCGCTTCTGAGCTCTGCCTAGGGCCGGGGAGCCTGGCTTTGGGCTGTGCCTAAGGCAGGACTCGGAGCTCAGAGACGCCGACTCGCCCTGGCCAAAAGAGCCCTGTCTGATCACCAAAACACGGCACTTTGGGCTTTAATTCAAGTCCAGCAAAACGCAGCACTTAAAGTTTCCCTTTGTGAGCCCAAACACACAGGACTCGGTCTCTTCCTCAAGCCCTGAAAACACTTATTTAGTCACTGTTCCCGAGTCCCAGTTCTGGCCATACGAGCCTGCTCTCAGGACTCCAAAATGCAGGATTTAGTCTCTGTTTTTAAGCTCTGAGCCTGATTTTGAGCCCCTGAAATGCAGTACCGGGTCTCTTTTTGTGAGCTCAAAACTGCTCCAGTGCCTCAGGCTCAAAGCCCCCAGAAGTGCCCTGGGCCATGGCTGGAGCCCAGCTGGGCACCAGTGGGATGGGGAGGAGACCAGAGACAAAATTCCAGCTCAGAACAGTTTAATAAAGGAAACCAAGACAGATACAATCATTTCATGCTAATCACAACACATGTGACAGTGAGAGTGACAAGAGCAGTGGTAACAGTAATGAACAGGAGAGAGGAAAACCCCTCCACACCCCCCCTTTAACATCATAAATCCAAAATTTAATCCAGAGCACCACAAACTCCCAGTGGGGGGGATTTCCATATTCCATATTCCCATCACTTTCTCTGTGATCCATCCTGGGGATTTGTGGACTAAGGGAGGCACTGGCTGCTCCTCTGGGCAAGGGAAAGGCTCCTGTGCTATTCCCATAGAGAGAACACCTGGAATTAGTGCCCTGGGAGCCCAGTCCGGTCCTTCCAGGGACTGGGGGCACCCAGAGGGTCTTTACCAGTGTAAAAAGAAAATGACATCCTGGTCCAAGCATTTACAGCAGGACTGGACACTCCTGGCCAAGGTGACCAGTCCATAGAAATCAGGCCTGTGACAATTCAGGGGGGATTTTAAGTTGGATACTTAAAATCAGAAACTCCAGTTATTTTCAGCACCTCTTCCTTAAATGTTTCCCTGTTGGAAGAGGTCAATTAATATTTTTATTGACCTGACTGCCAAAGCGAGGGAAAAACAATCAGCATTCCCTGAACGCCTCCATCACTTCCACAGCCACCTGCAACCAGTGGCCGACGGGCAGGAGCCTGCCCAGAACAGGCTTGAGGGGTGCTATTAAGTCCGTTATTCCCAAGGTTTGAATGATTCTGGCACTATCCCCTCATGTCCCTGAGTGTGCCAGAAACCCCAGAGCTCCAGGAGCTGCAGGCAGGTGTTTTTCCTTCCCAGCTTTTTGGGAGTGTGGGTGAAGGTCCCCTTCCCTGTCTGGCTCTGGGAGCTGTCCTCGCCGCAGAGCCCGCACTGATCTTTGGCCTTGCTGGAGCCAATTCCCTTGTCACGGCCCACAGCCTACAGAAAAGTGGCAAAGTGCCCAGTCAGCCCCAATTCCAGTCAGGAATGTCTCAAACAGCACCATGGGGTGTTCCTCTTGTTCTGGAAGGGAAGCCGGGATGAACCCAGCTCCCAGGGCTGGGCGGGGGCTCCCTGGGGAACAGCACTTCAGTTTTTCAGTCAAGGGCTTTTCCCTTGAGGCACAGGATGATCCATACAT
This sequence comes from Vireo altiloquus, assembly GCA_013396875.1. Lineage (NCBI taxonomy): Eukaryota > Metazoa > Chordata > Aves > Passeriformes > Vireonidae > Vireo > Vireo altiloquus. The sequence continues at coordinate 3,689 of VZRF01009931.1, forward strand.
GTCTCTCCCTTATTTCTCACTCACAGGCTAAGGTCCTGCTCTTATTGCCCTCCCTCAGGGTCTGTATTTTGCCAGTGGGGTTTTTCCACTTTTCAGCAGACCAGGGATCATTCTACAGCGTCCCCAGGAAATTTCCAGAGCTAACCCATTCCTGAGTACAGAGCTTGGGACAAGGGAAGAACAAAGGTTTTAGCACTTACCATCTTTCATTTTCCTTTCCCACAACAACTCGCTCTGGCTCTTCCCATCTCAGAAAGATCCTTGTCTTTGTTTCAGCCTCAGAGGATTCTGTGAGAAAATTTCACACCCACAAATCAAGATCCCAAAGGGTTGTCCATGAAGGTGGAGCACTGCTGGCTGCTCCAGTGAATTTCCTCCATGTGCACAACATAAAAACCATTGCACCACTTCATAATTACCATGAGCTGATGCTGTAACAATGAAAAACTGATTTTCCATGTCCAGAGGTAGGAGATGGTCTTGGTCAGGCTGTGAGACCTTAAACTGCACATTTATCTGGAGGCTGTGACTGGGATTCCAGCAGGGATTGAGCCCTCTGTGTGTGCAAACGCAGCATGGCACTGGGCAGGTTTTCACTGGGGAAAGCTCTCACTTTATTCCTTGGCAGTTTTTCTCTGGAATATTAATGAACAGGGAGGCCTTGTCCTTAATCCAATTACCACAGGGCAGCAAATTCCTGTTTCTCATTTAGCAGCTAGGAAAAAAACTGAGAGCAGCACTGAAAAGTTGGGAGCTGCTGCTTCACCACATGATGTCAGCAACAGAGAAAAAACACAAAATGTATATCCAAAAACAAGGATAAAATGATTCCTCCTGCCTTTAGCGGGATCAAAGCTAATTCTGCCCTGGAGTGACAAAGAACTTCTCCCTCAGACCCCCAGAGAGCCCTCAAAAAGCCAAAGTGCAGCAGGGAAGGAGGGAGGAAAGACACCTCTGCCTCACCTGCTGGGGAGAGCACAGGTCCAGCTGCTCCCAAGGACTGGGAATGTGTCTGGAGCCAAAAGCACCTTCCCAGGCTGCAGGGGCTTTCCTAAAGCACCACCTCTGGGAAGCAAAGGGTAGTGGAAGAAATGGAGTGGGAATTTGCAATAACAGCAGTAATAGGGAAGAGCAGCAAAGCATCACAGAAAAACAGGGATTGGGGACTGCATTTGCATACATGCAGGCAGGTTTGGACTGCTTCAGGAAGCTTCAATCTCTGCTTTTCAGAGATTCAATCAGGGACAAAGATGTTTTCATAAATCTCTCTTAAGGCACATTAGAATCTGAGTAAGAAAATGGAATCAAACCCTTTGTTCCATTGGCCTCACACCCCAAATCTGGGACAAACGAGTCCCTCTCCCTGCAAGGCAATGTCTCCTACCTGGATGTGTGCCTTCCCAGCCTTTGGTGGCCGCTGTCTCCATCCTCGGCAGGGCTGGCTTCCTCATCCTGCAGAGCAAACGCAGGGACAGTCACCAGCCTGCTCATGCTGAACCTGGGCAGCAGGGAGGGACTGGTGGGACCCTCTGGACGGTCACCCCTCTGCTGGGCACCATTCCTGCTCCGTGGTCCACTCTGGCTCCTGGCTTGGCATCTCCTTTTAATGGAAGGTTAAACCACAACCATTTGCTCTGCTGGGTTTTGGGACATCAGAGACTCTCCCGAGGCAGTGGGCAAAGCTCCTGTTCCCACACCCTCTGCCTCCCAAAGCCCTGCTGGGGCTGGGCAGAGCAAAGGAAACCCCTCCGTTCCTGCTGGAAATTTCCTCTTGTGCCCATAAACCCAGAGAAATCGCGGCTGCCCCATCCCTGGAAGCATCCAAGGCCAGGCTGGACGGTGCTTGGAGCGACCTGGGCTAGGGGATGGAATGGCAGGGGATGGAATGAGGTGATCCTTAAGGTCCCTTCCGTCCCAAACCATTCCAGAACTCCATGATGATTCCACGATCTCTCCATGTATTTATTTTGCATCGTTTTCTCTCAAATTTAAATTCTCAAATTTCGATCATTTGTTGAAAGAATTGTTTTAAAACTATTATACCAGGAATAAAAAGGGGAGCATCCAACATACAAGAATCATTCCTATACCCCTCAAACCATTATTAACTGGAAGTCTATTCCCTCTGTCCTTGTTTTGCTTTCCTGGAAAACCTTGTGATCCCAGAGTCTCTCAGAGAGGTACTGGGATTACTGGAAGATTTGCTCTGTTAGAGAGCCAGGGGGTTTACAACACTTGTTCCTCTGCATGTTTATCCTTTCAGCAGGTTTCTCTCCGCCGAGACATCGACCCCTCCCGCTTCCCCCGCCCGCTGGGGCTGTCCCCGTTCCCGGCTCACCTCCCGTGCCGCCGGTACCCGCGGTGTCCCCGGCCCGGCTGCGCCGCTCCCCGGGCTCGCCGCCATCGCCGCTCCCGGCTCCGCGCCGGAGCTCCCGGCACAGCGCCCGCGGTTCCTGCCGGGAGCAGCCCCGGGAGCGGGCCCGGTCATGGCTCTCGCACGGCCGGTGCCGGCCGTTGTCCCGGTGCTGGTCCCGGTCCAGCTCCATGTCCCGGTGCAGCTCCATGAGCCGGTGCCGCTCCATGTGCCGGTGCAGCTCCGTGTCCCGGTGCAGCTCCATGTGCCGGTGCAGCTCCGTGTCCCGGTGCAGCTCCATGAGCCGGTGCCGCTCCATGAGCCGGTGCCGCTCCATGAGCCGGTGCCGCTCCATGTGCCGGTGCCGGTGCCGGCGGAGCCGCGGGAAGCGCTCGGAGCTGCGGTACCGGCTGTGCCCACAAGGCGGCAGCGCCGGGCGCGTGGAGGGCATCGCGCATGCGCAGCGTGTCAAGTGTGCCGATAAAGCCCAATTCCCATCCCATCCCAGATCCCGGAATTCGGCTGTTCCAGCGCGAGGAGAGAGAAAGAACTTGAATACACGGAGCTGTTTCTAGGTCCTTCATACAGATTATCTTGTCTAACTTTTTCAAGCCCTTTATTTTTTTCATTTTTGTACATAAACGTTGTTATTTTTATTTTCAAGCCCCATGGATCCATATTCACAATTCCTTATAGTCTAAAATTTTGTCTATAATATCGCAGATTTATCTTGAAATAAATTATTAGTACTTTTCAGTATATATAAAAATAAGAATCTTTACACTTTGTTCTATTTTACGTATCAACGAATTTTCAGGCATTTTGGGAGTAATCCAAATGTTCCCCCCTCATTCCCTGCTCCCCTGTATTTACGTATACCCAGGAAAAATACTCCTCTAGAGAAGGCTTGGATTTACATCTTTATCAGTGGAACTGGCACAGCTGCCACCTGATGCCATTAAATTCTTCATCCCCAAAATTCCTGGTTACCCTTGGCCGCGGGGTTTTTGCTGTCACACAGTTAGGAGTGACCTCTGCACTGCAGCTGCACTACCCGGGAGAGATGCCATGAGACTGACGGGAATCTCACCACTGGAAGCAAGGCAGGAATTGGCTAATTCAGAGCACCACCTCAAAATACTGGGGGGGAAAAACCTGCAACATTCCACTGCCCCCATGGCACAGTGGGTCGGTTTTTGGTGAGGTGACCGCACAGCTCTCACATCCCGGTGCAGATGAGAATCCCTGCACGAGGGTTTTCCAGCTACTCCAGGGGCTTGAGCCAGCAAGGACATCCACAGTGGTGTTCCTGTTACCCCTTCACCCGCCACTCCTGGCGTTTTCCTGCCCGAAAAACACATGTACCTACGGTCCCTCTGCCTCCATCACAGCTCTCTCTTCAGCCTCCTCCCAGGCAGAAGCGTCCTGGAAAGAGGAACTCAGGAGCAAAACCAGGGGAAGTGAATCCGTCTATATGGAAGGAGTCACAGTTTTCAGAGCAGAAACTTCTTTAACTGTTTATTCCCCAAAACTTGCACCACCTGCCCTGTGCTGCTGAGACTGAAGCCCAGCCAGGCACCAGCTGGGCGGAGCTGGATCAGTATCCTCAGCACCTGTGGCTCAGTATTCCCAGGCAGGAGGTGCTTTTCCCAGCTGGTGACACTGCAGACCCCGGGAGGAGGACAGGAATGGGGCCGAGGAGGCTGCTGGGGGCCCTGACGGCGATGTCGGGGCTGAGGGAGGGACAGACACCTCCCTGCTCCCCACCCCCTGCTCTCGGTTTCCACTCTGTCATTTCTCACATGCCTCAGCTCTCACTTCTCCTTTCCCTTTTGTCAATCCCCTCAGCCAGTGCATTTTCCCAGCTCCTGTCCCACCGCTCGGACCGGTGAGGGTCCAGCACCAGCTCAGCCATGGGCTGGGGGCAGCTCTTGGGGGTCTTGCTCACCTGGGCACTGCCAGTGTGGGTGACAGGGGCTGGGCAGCCCCAGGAGCTCTCCTCCTCTCCAGGGTTTGGGGTGTGCAGCAGGACCTTGAAGCTCTCGCGCCTGGAAGTTCTGCCGGGGGGGGGTTGGGACAACCTCAGGAATTTGGATATGGGCAGAGTCATCAACCTGGGCTACTCGCAGTGCAAGACCACAGAAGACGGATCTTACATCATCCCGGATGAGATCTTCACTATCCCCCGCAAGCAGAGCAACCTGGACATCAACTCCGAGATCATCGAGTCCTGGAAAGATTACCAGAGCATCACCTCTGCCTCCATCAACCTGGAGCTGTCCCTCTTCTCCTCCATCAATGGCAAGTTCTCCAGCGACTTCCACCGCACCAAGACCCACCACGTGAGAGACCAGGCTGTCACCACCCGCGTGCAAGTCCGGAACCTGGTGTACACTGCCAAGATCGACCCCGAGGCGGCCCTGGACAAGGCCTTCAAGAAGCAGCTGCTGACCATCGCCAGCCACCTGGAGAACAACCAGACCCAGATGGCCGATTTTCTGGCCGAGGTGCTGGTGGTCAACTACGGCACCCACGCCATCACCTCTGTGGACGCGGGAGCCACCTTGGTACAGGAGGACCAGATCAAGGCGACCTTCCTGAAGGACAGCTGGGCCTCGCGGAGCGCCATCACCGCCTCGGCCGGCGCGGCCTTCCACAGCATCGTCGGGATGGGAACCAAGGAATCCCTGGATGTCAGTTCTGGCTTCACCAAGCAGTACCTGGAGAACCGCACCAACTCCAGGGTGGAGAGCATCGGCGGGACCCCCTTTTACCCGGGCATCACCCTCAAGATGTGGCAGGAGCAGATCCAAAACCAGCTGGTGGCCCTGGACCGCTCGGGGCTGCCCCTGTACCACTTCATCAAGCCGAGCGCGGTGCCGGAGCTGCCGGCGCCCACGGTGCGGAGGGTGGCCCGGCGGGTGGAGCTGGCCATCCGCCGCTACTACGCCTTCAACACTGCCCCAGGCTGCACCGACGCCTCCTCGCCCAACTTCAACTTCCACGCCAACACCGACGACGGCTCCTGCGAGGGCACCATGGCCAACTTCACCTTCGGGGGAGTCTTCCAGGAGTGCGTCGGCCTGGCCGGCCCTGACACCGGCGTGCTGTGCAAGGCGCTGGAGCAGAGGAACCCCCTCACCGGGGCCTTCTCCTGCCCCGCCACCTACACCCCAGTGCTGCTGGGCGTGCAGGAACGGGAGGAGGGCCACAGCCACCTGGAGTGCCACAACAAGTGCACCCTGGGCATCTTCTGCCACCGCAAGTGCCAGGACGTCTTCTGGCTCTCCCGGGTGCAGTTCAGCGCCTACTGGTGCGCCGCCGCCGGGCCGGTGGCCCCAAACTCGGGATACCTCTTTGGGGGGCTGTTCAGCACCCACAGCGCCAACCCTATCACTGGAGCTCAGTCCTGCCCTTCGGAGTTCTTCCCGCTGAAGCTCTTCGGCGAGCTCAGAGTGTGCGTGAGCCAGGATTACGAGGGGGGGGCCCAGTACCAAGTGCCCTTCGGGGGCTTCTTCAGCTGCCAGGCGGGGAACCCCCTGGCCGGGCAGCACCGGGGCACGGCCGAGGACCCCCACACCAAGGGCTGTCCCCCGGGCTTCAGCCAGCACTTGGCGCTCATCAGCGACAGCTGCCAGGTGCAGTTCTGTGTCCAGGCCGGGCGCCTCACGGGGGGCTCGCTGCCGCCCGCCCGCCTGCCCCCCTTCACCCGGCCCCCCGCCAACCTGCCAGCCGTGGACACCCTGCTGGTGCGGGACGGGGAGAGCACCTGGGTGAGGGACGGCCAGAGCCACGTGTGGCGGCTGGCGCGGCCGGAGGAGGTCCAGCGCGTGGCCGAAATGGTCAGAGGCCGGGGGCTGTCAGGGGGAGAGGTGGCCGGAGTGACCGCGGCCGTGCTGGCGGGGCTGGCCACCATCCTGGGGACAGCCTGGTACGGCCACCGGCGCTACAGGGCCAGGGGGTACCGCGCGCTGGGCACAGGGGACAGCCCGGCCCCCGCCAGCCCCAAGCACAGCACCGTGCTGAGCGTGGGCGAGGGGTACCAGCAGGAGCCCGAGGGGACAGTGCCCTGAGTGCCCCCTCCCCTTGTGCCCCTAATACCCCAAACCCGCAGGAAAAGGAGGGGGCAGAGGGGGCCCCTCGGAGGGTTATCTCCCAAATCCTGCATGCTGCAAGCTGCAACCCCCGTCTCCATGTATATCTATCGGGATAGATATACACACGCATGCAGAGAGGCACGGAGCAGTTTTATTTCAGCCAGCAACTCATTGTGTAGTCAACAGAGCATTAAAAAAAGGAAAAAAAAGTCACGTTGTGGAAAGACTTACTCACAGTAAGAGCCATCGGGCCGGCACAGAGGAGGGTGGGGGAACCCTCCCCTTTCTCGCCCGGGGGGTTTTGCATAGCTCCAGACAGGCTTTGTCTGCACCGGGGAAAACCCAGGGCATGGGTGGAGGGGAAACCACACCGCTGAGAGCCACCCGGACAGCGGCGTGCGCCTGGGGAAAGAGGCTTTCTCCCTTGAGGTAGAAGGTAACAACCCGCTGAGGGCGGCTGGGGACACATCACTGCCAGGGGACATCACGGGGACTCGGAGTGCCTGGCCCTGCCCACAGTGGCCCTGGCTCGCCTGGCCACACAGATGACTGACAAAAGACAACAGAGAGGCCAGGCCATGCAGGGACCACGGAGTCCCCTGCCATCCGCTTTATTGACCCCCAGCCCCTCCCCGGGGTGGCCGCGGGGGTGATTGACCCTCCAGGCCACAGAGAGGAAAAACAGCAACGACAACAGAACGATGCACAGCAGGATGGGCCCCCCCTTCCACCAGCACAGGGGCCCAGGGACCCCCCAGCACCTGGCACAGGCAGCTCCGAGAGGCCACAGGAATCCCTGGTTTGGAATGGAAGGGACCCTCTCATTCCTAACCCCTGCTTTGGGCAGGGACATCTTCCCCAGAGGCTGGCAGGGACCCCCAGAGCCTTGGAACACGTTTCCCCCACTCCCATCACCCACACTCTCCTACTCACACCGCCCTTCTGGCCCAGCCCATGCCAACTCCTCTCACCGGCCACCTTCCCCTCCAGACTCCCCCCAAGGCCTCTCTGGGGGCAGGAAGGGGGACAGTTCTCACCCCACCTGCACGTGGCCCCATGGGGACCCACAAGTGACAGCCCTCCTCCCGTGGGGCAGAGCCCCTGTCCCAACCCCAAGCACCGCCGTGCCCAGCCCCAGCCCGGCTGCAGCACCACCTTCTCCCAGGCTGCCTCCCCAAATGCCCCCCCCCGCCCTATATGTACATATATACGACAAAACCCCAAAACACGAGGTATATAAGAGATTCCAACGTGGGGAACGCCCCATACCAACAGTTCAAGGAACCCACTGCAGGGGGGGTGGGATGTCACTGGCCCCCCCTCCCTTGCTACCACCCACCAGCCCCTCCCTGGCATGCAGAGGCAGGGGCAGCCCAGACAAGGGGACCCTGCAGGGCACAGCAGCTCAGACACAGCCAAGAGGAGCAGGGGGCGCAGGGCTGGGGGGAGCTGAGGCAGCCCAGGGCCCCCCAACCTCCGCGGACACAGGAGACCAGCGGGGAGGTACCGGACAGAACAAACAAACAAACAAATGTCAGAGGGACGAGGCAGAGCAGAGGGGACTCCCATGGTGGCCCCAGCTCTCGTTCCCAAGCCAGGTCCCAGCCCCAGGTGGGTGTCAGGGGTGTTGGGTCAGGCTGGGACTGGCAGGGATGAGGAGAGAAGGGAGCCTGGCACCCCCCCAAGCCCTCAGCACAGTGGCAGCGAGGACAGGACACCATCCCGAGGGGTGGCCGAGCCAGCCTGAAGCCCCACAGCTGTGTGTGGGGATGTTCCCGCCCTGCAGGAGTGAAGGGGATGGCCAAAAGGACCTTCTCCCACATTCCCAGCCAGCCTGGGGCACTGCGTGGCTGCCTCTGGGAGCAGAGGGCTCCAGGTGTGCCCTGAAAAGCCCCCAGGCAGGTATCTCCAGCAGCTTTATCCCGGTGGGTGCCGGCACAGGCAACCCTTTCCTTGCCTACTCGCCACGGTCTCAGTCCTTCTCCTGAGCCAGGCTCTCCTCCGTGATGCCCTGGGCCGCCAGCTCGGCCAGGACATTGTCCAGGTAGTTGATGTCGGGGTAGCCGTGGCCGGTGAGGTTGGAGCCGAACTCCGTCTTGTGGTGGATCTCGTTCCAGATCACCGTGTCCGACTCGCCTGTGGTGCTGGAGGTCCCGATGGCGAAGATCAGGCGCCGGTCCCAGGCCACCAGCAGCAACTTCAGTACCTGTGGGAGGCCGGGAATGGTGAGGGCAGCAAAGCAAGCACAGCGACATGGGCAACCCACAGGCGAGCCCTCCCAGGGCAGCCCAGCACAGCCTCCTGCCTCAGCCAAAACACAGGCACCAGGCGGCCCAGCCTGCACGGGAAAGTCGCAGGGCTCCTGCAGAGCCTGCTGGATAGGCTGTGGGGAAAACCTCCACCCACATTCCCCTTCGTAAGCCATGTTTGCTTTTCCCACCGTGGCACGCCTTGGCCAGCTCACCTTCCTGCCCTTCTCGCTGTCTGGCAGGTAGCAGTGCCGGGGGAAGCCGCGGGCTGTGAAGCTCTTCCCAGGGTTTGGATGCTCTGGTCCCTGCGATGTGGGAAGCGGGAGAAGAAAACCCTTTTGGAGCTCAAAAGGATGCTCTGGGCACAGGGTAATCCCCCAAGCCTCGGTGGGCACTAATGGCCACCATCTTCCCGCCTCCAAGCAGACACTTTTACGCAGATAAACCCCAGACTTCCCACAACATCCTGACGGACCAGCAGCTCCCGAGTCAAGGCATGAGCTGCAGCGCGAGCTGGGGGTGACAGAGCGGTGACAAGGACCACCCCCCCCACCCAGGTGACACCCCCCAGACCCACCTGCACCCCCGGGGGGATGTTGTAGATGATGCGGATGGTTTTGCAGTCGGCGTGGCCGGGCAGTGCGTGGGGGATGATGTGATACTCCATCTTCCCCGGGGGCTGTGTCCCCGTCTTCACACCATAGATGGTTTTGCAAGTGGGACATTGCAGGCTCCCATCCTGAGAGCAGGAAAAGGGTGACACAGTGAAACCAGGATCCCCAGCACCGAGCTACACCAGGCACTGAGTCCCTGAGCAGCACTAAATGCTGTTTTAATTGGGAAAAACATAATTTCAAAAACTCTCGGGAAACCCTGGGATAGGGCCGGAAGAATTCACTACACAACTAAAACCAAAAACATGAGGTCTGTGTTTCTCTTCCCTGTCAGTTTTCCAGTCCTCATTGCTTTCCCTAGTTCTGATTTGGTGGTTTGTTTTGTTTTGTTTTTTCAAAGAGGGATATATAATAAATACTGAAAACCACCAAACAATGCATTTCCCAGGCAATGTCAAGCGCGAGGGGTATTTGCAAAAACCCTCCCGTGGTTAGAGAAGCACTGCCTGGCACCAGATTCCAGGTAGCTCTGTTCAAACATGCAGGGATCAAAGTCCACCCTGGGAAGGAAAACAAGCCCATAAAACTGGGCATAGTGGGGGGAAATACATCCCCACAATCCCAGGTTCTGATTTAGCTGCACCCAAGTGCTTGCTGCTGACAAAAATTAAACTCTGAGTCAGGGTGGGAGCTGAGAGTCCTCCAAGGCAGCCAGGCTGGAGCTCTGTCCCACGGAGAGCTAGCTCATGGAGCTCAGCAGAGGTGGCCGAGCTGGGGGTCCTCCAGGGCTGCACCCTCTCACCTTGTTGCCATTATTATACATGGCCACCAGGCAGTGGAGGTGGAAGACGTGGCTGCACTTGATCAGCTTCCCCACGAGGTCAGGTTTGACGGCAGGCTGGGGCCCCTTGTAGCCAGAGGGGGCAGAGAGCCGCTCCATGCAGATGGTGCAGTCCTGTGCCGGAGGGGAGGACAGGGATCAGGGGGATGGGTGCTGATAGGCTGCCCTGCACTCACCCAGGGGCTGGCACCCACCCCTGGGCCAGGCTGTCACCCTGCACGCAGCGCACGGCCCCTCCTGGGGGACAGGGCAGAGCCAGGCAGGGCGGTGGCAGAGCCAGGCAGGGCGGTGGCAGAGCCCTGCCCAGTCCCTCACCCCAGGGCAAAGCCCCCCCGGACGCCCTGGATCAGCTCCACCGCTCGCACCTCATCCGGCGGATGCCGCACCTTCTGCAGGTACTTCTTCAGCACCTCCTCCGGGGTTTTGCCTGCGGGAGAGCGAGAGTCAAAAGGATGGGAGAAACCCACTGCCAGGGGCAGCAGAGGGGATGGGGGGCACAGGGGAACCGGGAAGGGCAGGAGGGACGGTCTCTCTTACCCTTCTTGGCCTGTTTCTTGGTGGTCTTGCGGCAGGAGTGGGAGATGCCAGGGATGGACTGGATCTCGCTCTTGCTGACGGGCGGGGGGTGCAGCACCAGCTTGGGGGGCCGGGTCAGGCACACGGGCAGCCCGGCTGCGCTCATGAGGATCCCCGTGATCCCTGCACAATGGGGGTTCCAAACAGCACTGAGGAAAACCAGCGACACCCCAAACCCCAGATGCTCCCCAAAACCCACTCCCCACTGGGGCTGTTTGTCCCCCACCACCCAGAGGGAACCAGCACCCACTGCAGCCCCATCCTCACCTGCCAGTGCTGGGTTGACGGGACTGGAGCCAGTGAGGTTCTTCACAGGGACAGTGGGGACCCTGAGGGGAGCCAGCAGAGACCACGTCAGGATGGGCAGGAGGCACCCACGTCCCCACAGGGCCCAGGGGCCACACAACAGTTGCCTGAGCAACTGCACAGGCCCTGGCTGGAAACAGAGGCTCCCCCGATGGGGCAACGTGCCCCTCCCTGCCCCACCACCGCCTTTTCTCTGGCGCTTTAGAAACCCTGCCCGCATCTCCATTCACGGCCCCTTTTTGTCACAGCTCCCCAGGCCAGTCTGTTGTTTCTTCTCCTCTTTTCTCCTATGGCCACGTCACTGCCACAGCTCTTTTCCCCCCCTCCCCTTGGGGCTCTCTTCCATGGGAAAGTTTCCCGGCAGGTCAGGAGCAGAGGGGAGGGGGAGGATGGAGAGGGAGAGGAAAGGGGCCAGGCTGCGACAGAAGGCTGACGGCAGAGCCAGACAAAGGGGAGGAACGGGCCCATTAAATGTTCACCCCATCACAATAAAGTGTCTTTGGAGGGTGGGGGTCTGGAGGGACCCCTTCTCATGGGGCCTGAATGGCTTTTCTTTGGGCCTTTCGCAGTCCCTCACCCAACCCCTGACTCCAAGAGAAAGAGCAGCCCCCAGCCTCTTCATTGAGATGCAGGAGCCACCCCATCCCTGCTCCGGTCCCCAGGCACCTGCGGGGAAGGCGAGGGGCCCAGCAGAACCCACCGCCCTCCACGGGAGCCTGGGGACCACCGAGGCGTCTCCCACCAGGCTCAGGGGTGACAGACCCCTGCGGAGGGGGCTGCAGCCCCTCTGTGCCCCGGGGAGGGGGAGAAGTCTGTGCCATTCCTTTCTCCACCCGGGCACCCTGCTGCTGGCAGGCGGTGGGACTCACCCAGAGGCGATGAGCACGCGGGACTGGGCGATGGCCAGGCGCTGCAGGTGGCTGCGGTTCAGGGTGCTGAGGCCGGGCCGGGCGGCTTTGCCGCTGCCCACACCGGGGGGGCTGCCAGAGGCACCGGCCGAGCTCAGGGCGGGCGTGCTGGCTGCCTGCCGCCGGCCACCCTGTGCCGCCAGCGGCTTCAGCGAGCCGCGCACCACGGCCACACCGTCCGGAGCCTTCGGCCCCACCGCTGGCAGCGGGGGCTTTGGGGCGGCTGGCGGCGCCGGGGCGGCTTTGCGGGGCTGCGGAGCGGCGGTGCCGGGGCCAGCAGCAGCTTTGACGCTCATGACGAGGAGGCACTGGGGACAGGTGCAGGCGGGGGGGGGGGGGGGGGCGCGCCCCCCCC
>VZRF01009931.1:18967-38837 GCA_013396875.1 Vireo altiloquus
CACCGCGCCCCGCCCTGCCCCGCCCCGGTGGCACCGAGCGACCCGCGGGGGGCGAGAGACCCTTCCCGCCTCTGTGCCTGTACCCCCATGCTGCGCCCCGGCACCTCCCATTGTCCCTGCATCCCTGTCCCGCACCCCGGGTCCCCACTGTCCCCGTACCTCCTGTACCCCCACCCTGCTCCCCCGGGAGCCCTCCCGAAGTCCCTGTACCCCCACCCTGCAGCCCGAAGACCACCGCCCCCATATCCCTCACCAGGTGTGCAGCCCAGGGAGCCCCTGGTGCGCACCCATCCTTGTGGGCACCCCCAGCCCTTGCCTGCCCGCAATGGGATTCAGGATGCTGGTGGGTCACGGGGATCCTGCTCCATGTGCTGTGACACAGAGAAATGTGGTCCAAGAGCTTCTTCAGGAAGTGGCCCCCTGAGCTGCCTGCGGCCCATGACACACAAAAATGGTTTCAAAGCCCAAAATTGCCTCATGTCTGAGGGGCACATGGGCTGTAATCCCAGCTCCAGCACCCCAGCTCTCCCTGCCTGGCTGCTCCTGCTGTGACATGGGCACCTTTGTGCTATGGCAACCCTCGGGCTGGAGCAGCTAGTGCTGGCCCTTCCCTGCAGGTCAGAAAAACATTCCTGAGCTTGTTCTTCCATGGAGCCCCATAAGCAGCTTCCTAGGGCAGCCCTGAATGGCAGGGTATCGGTGACAGACTGGTCTCACCTCCTTTTGTGCTGCTGTGCTCACACACACCAAACACTGATTTCCTTGGATACTAGAGACATGGACTTTCCTGGTTCAGGAGAGGGGTACAAACTGCAACTGTGTCCCAGGTTTTGCAGCACCAGGAAATCCCCCAGTCCGTGGTCCACCTCGGCTTGGAGGCAGCTCATCCCCAGCCAGGTGGTGAAGCTCCTCTCCTGACAAACCTGTTTCCCAGGCACTGCCCATCCTGCTGAGCGCTTGCCAGTGGCACTTGTGGTGAGAAACCATTAGACAAGATCCAAAGAGAGGAAAAAACGAAGGGAAGGAAAAGGGGAACATGTGGGGACTAACTGCAGTGATGCCAGCTGGCGGGCGCTGTGCTGAGAGGATGAGGTGAACCACAAAAGTTCTCTTTTTTCCACCTCACATTTGGAGAGACACACGGGGCTACGCTTGAGGCACATTCTCCTGCAAGAAGGGAGGGCTCCTGGCCCTTCCCAGGAAAGCAGCACAGCCACAGAGAGCCACTCCTCTGGGTTTTCACCTGTTCCTTTGAGGCAAGCAAGTGCAGCCAAGGCCACGACGGGGAAACCCGGGGAAATCCTTTCCGCTGACTCAGGCGGGAGGAAAAGGCTTTCCTGCTATTAAAAAAGGAAAGTGTTGGTGAACATCCACCCACCCCAGCTCCAGCTCAGGATCAAGAAGTCAGGAGCCAGCGCTGCAGTGCTGGGCTGAGACTGTGGGTGAAGCGGTGGGACCAGCACAGCTGAACCCCACCCGTGGGCAAGGGGCCAATCCCCTCTCACCCTGCACCAAGACCTGGGATCGGGGAGCAGCCTGAGTCAGCTCGAAACCTTTCCAACCCCACAAAGTGTGCCCAGCCACACACTAAGACCTAAAAACATTTATTATTTTGAAATTAAACACATCCATGGGTTGCTTTTGATGGCTCCATCCCTGCTGCAATTTGGGAGCACAGCCTTGCCCCCCCCACTGCTTCCCTGTTCCCACCAGCCCTGCAAATCCCTTTGTCTCTTCCCAAAGCACGAAGCTGGATGTTTTTGGTGGGTCCTCAGTTTGCAGGAGGCCATTGCAGGGGTCCTCAGCAGCATTAGCCACATGGGTACAACTGTCCTCCCCTCAAACTCCTAATTTCTGATTCCAAAATGAACAGCTTCAGTCGCCTTCAGCCACCCGGATCAGCTTCACTTCAATCCGTGGCAAAGCAAATCCAAGGGCCTCCTGGCACCACGGGAGCTCGGCTGCCAGGCGCCCCTGCCCTCGCCAAATCACTTCACTGGTGGTTCCCTCAGGGCTGCAGCTGAAAAATAGCATTAAATCCCAGCCAGCTCAGACGTCACCGCCTCTGCACGGCATGGCGTGGGCTGGCTGGCAGGGAAAGGCCGGGAGCCGGAGCCTCTCGCTCTGCCAGAGTGTGGAGGTTTGGATTAATGGATTGCTTTTTCCCATTGTTCCTGGTTAGTGTGGCCGTTCCCGAGTGTGGCGCCTGCTCCACAAACGCAGCCGGGAAGGTAACAGGGAAGGAGTGAGGAAGGTTGCAAAAGCCCAGGGAAATCCCTGGGGCAACACCATCGTCCACCTTGGGTCTCCACTGCTGCTTCCACCCTGGAGCGCGAGTGCAGCACCGAGCTGAGCGCTCTGCCAGCAGCTGATGTGGGAGGATCGAGTTGCAGCCCTGGCCGGCTCCCCGGGATCTGAAGGTCACCTCGTACCCGGTCTGTGCCGCCAGAGAAAAGGGGTCTGCTCCCACCTGGCCGGGTGGTGAGGTTCAAGGACACGCTCCAGATGTCCCTGCCCACCCCCCGGAAGGTGAGGAGGGTGTGAGCACCCAGCCACCGCTGAGCTGGAGGGTGCAAGGGGAGAAAAGCAAGGTGGCTTCAAGCACACAGCAGCGGGCAAGGAAAATACTTGCCGGGAAATGGACTTGCTTTGACTAATCCTGAAAAAAAATAATGGCCATAAATTGTTATTTCTGAGTGCAGGGAAGCATAAAGATTGAAATAATCCAGTCTGAGCTGCAAAGCTGAGGGCAGGCAGTAAGTGGTGATGAACAAGGTGCAGGTTCTTCCTTCTCAGAAAAACAGATCCCATCAAACCACCCTTGCCTGGACCCCTCAGCCCCATGTGCCTCGATATGGCCAGCGGGGTGGGCAGGATGGCACTGGGGGCTCTGCCTCGGGCTGCTCTTTGTGATCCCAGGGCCCCCATGCCCTTGCAGACGCTGCAGGCGCTGGGGCAGGCGCTGTGCCCGGCGCTGTGCCCGGTGCTGTCCCCACCCGCCACCACAAAGCCGCTTTGTGCGGGACTGGCCGGGCACATCCCCAGCCTCCTCCCCGCTCCCGTCTCCCTCCATTCTGCCTGTCCTCTCACAGGCCAGGGAGGAAGGCAGGGCCACACCAGGACAGGGCACAACCCCTTTGACCCCCTACCTCCTCCTCCCACCATCTCCTTCATCCCCATGGCCTCCCAGTGGGCCGCATCCCCCAAACCTCTCACCCCAGAGGGATCAACCCTTCCCTGGAGTGGGAACTGGGCAGCCCAGGCTCTCTGGCGAAGTTGACTGCCCCACCTCCCCCAAGAAGTACATCACCCTGGTAGATCTCCCAGCCCTTTTATTCACTCGGCAGCCAGCAGCCATCACATCCAGTCGGCAGGAGAACCGTGGCCCAGGAAGCTGTGAAACGTCCCAGCACTCCACCGGGTGAGCCACGTGGTTGGGGCTGTTAGATTCTCCCATGCCATTCCCAGTCCTAAAATAACCCCTGCAGGCACTAAACTCCTTGCAGAGAGGCTTCTGAATCACAGCTAAAAGATCCCCTTTCAGTTAAAAGATCCTCTCCACTATCATGTCCAAGCGGTTAAGAATTCCCCTCCTGATCGCATCCCCGCTTCCCTCCCTCCCCAAAAAGCCCCCAAGCGGTTAGAGCAGAAATTCAATGAGCAGCCAACACAAGCCGGGCAGAAGGAAAGAGTCCACGTGCAGAAAGCCAAGCCTTGTGCCTTGCAGGTGGGGGGCAGGTCCCAAGACTCCTTTCACCAGGTGATGCTTTTCTGTCCCTTCGCTCCTGCCCTGCATCCGCAAGAGCCCCTAAGGCAGCTTCTGCCTGCTGCAGAAAGCGTCCAAATTCCAAAGATAAGGGCAGCCGTCGCTGGTCACAGCCTCCAGGCCCTGGGGCAAGCAGCAAAGCTGCTTCCCGGGGAATAATTCAACCACCCAGCAGGCAGAGCCCAAGGATCCCCGAGGATCCCCACTCCCTCCTGGGTAGACTGTGACCTGTGCCTCAGTTTCCCCACAGGGAGCAGCACTAAAAGCACAAGGATTAACGACATGGTACCTCCCCTCCGCGTCCCCTCTTTCGCTGTCAGCTGCCCTCTGAGAGGGTGGGCAAGGAGCCCCAGCAGCACCCGAGACCCCCCGCCCCATGCTCGCCTTCAGGGGCTCTCGGCCAGGCCGGGGGCTGTGCCGGTGGCCGGGCTGGGCTTGGCGAGCTGCCTCAGGTCCCGCGCGGACCTCACGGCCCACTGGGCCAGCTCCCGCAGCACGCCCAGGCCCCGCAGCTTCTGCTCGAAGAGGCTGAGGCGCGGCGGGGGCGGCGGCCCATCCTCCTCCTCGCCGGGGATTCCACGGCTCTCCAGCCGCAGCAGCTCCTCGAGGTGGTAGGCGAAGGCCGAGACCTGGAGCAGGACGGCTGCCAGTGCCCGGCCCAGCCCCGCGTCGGCCTCACCCAGCTGCTCCCGCTGCTCCTCCAGCATCTGGGCCAGCAGGGCGCGGAAGGCCCGGTAGGCCGCCAGGTTCTCCAGCAGCCGCTGGGTGCCCGTCTGCTCGTCCCAGCGCTCCACCGCCGCCACCGGCACCCCCTCCACTGCCGCCACACTGGCCGAGGCGTCCAAGCCCTGCTGCTCCACCTGCAGGGTGAGACCCGCCGGGGATCAGCGGAGGCGGGACAAACGTGGGGGGACCCCCCAGCCCCAAGCCCTGCAGGTGCTGGGGTGGCGCAGGCTGCCCGAGTCCTGCCCGGGTGTCGGCAGGCCCAGATCCAGCAGCGCTCCGTGCCCCATCCCTGCCGTGGGTCAGAGTCCTCGCACCCCAGCACAGCTGCCCGGATCCCACCAGCGCTCCCAGCCTCACGGCAGCCAGAAGGACCAGGGCAAACTCACGTAGGTGTCCAGGAGGTCGACGACATCCGCGCGCATCTTCCCGGCCAGGCGGATGCCGCGGCTGCAGAGGTCACGGCGCCGGAGGGCGGTGGAGGGGCTGTCTGCGGCCGCCATGGTCCGGGCAGCTGTCACGGCCACCAGGCTCCGGGCGCAGCACCCGCCCGGCCCGGCGAGGACAATCCCTTGCTGAGCTGGTGCATTCCAGCCGGGAGCTCCGCTCACACGTCCGCTGGCCTGGCTCTCCCCCTCTTCCGTGCCTGGGGCCTGGCACCACGCTGCGAATTCCCGCCTCTGGGATCAACAGCGACAGATTATTTCCCTAATTCCCCCACGCATCGCTACTCCAAGTGCCTTGCCCGGAGCCGTCTGGCCTGGCAGCAACAGGCTCCCAGCCCCAGCTGACCCACTCCTCCCTCCTAGCCACACAGTGAGATTAGTAGCACGCTTATCCCTCAGCTCATTCCAGAACGCGGGAAACCACTGCCGGGAAGAGGTGAGCAAAGCCCGGACATTGCTCAACACCGCAGCCCGGGCAGCCGGCTGGGGCCCAAGCGGGCTTAGCACTGCTCGAGGGCAGCCCCCAGGCTGGAGATCCCACAGCAGCCCCCAGCCAAACTGCAACCCAAACTCTGCCAGAACCATCTGTCCCAGATGCTTCCAACCCCCCACTTTCCCACAGAGGTCCTAAAGAGGGGCTGCAGATGAGGAAAGATGTTCCAGCCACCCCAGGACAACACTGGCCACCCCACAGGTGAGTTGCACGCACCAAGACAAAAACAGTCCTTCGGGTTGGGTTGGTTTTTCCTCAGTATGTTTATTTTGGTTATGCATTACCCAGATCAAGAGGAAAAAAATACCAGGAGTTGAAAAGCAGCTTCCCATGAATACCACAGTGTGCCTGGCTGGGGGTTCCAGGGCTGAGGGGGTCCCCATATGCCCAGCAGCCTCCTTGCCACCCCATGGCTACTGCAGAAGCTGCTGAGCTTGGGGAGCCCTGGCCACGGTAGCCCCCAGTCCCAGCCCGGTGGCCCAGGGCCCCCAAAGCGCTGCCCGTGCCAAAGGGCCCTGTGCCCCCTCTGATCCCTCCCCGGGAGGAGAAAAAAATAAATAAATACAGGGGAAAAAATACAAAAAAGTTTATTGCAAACTACTACAATAATTTATTGAAGCAAACTGCATGCGAGTGAAGGAGAGACATCGAGGGGAGGAGGAGCTGCAGGAGGGCTGTGTCAGTTTTAGGGCTTCAGAGGGGCATGGGAAGGGAGCTACACATCTCTCCTGCATCAGGGGCGAGCAGGCTGTGGTTAGAGGACAGACAGGCACCTGGCCACGGCCAGAAAAAGAAAAGGGAGAGCTACAAGAGGTGTCATGGAAGGACGAGGCAGGGAACGGCAAGGATCAGAGGTGTTCAGGCTGGGAAGCAAAGGAAATGTTTGATTTTGCATCCCAGAAGTGCAGCCGGGGGCAAACCCTGCTCTGCTGGGGCAGCCATGGGACGATGAGCCTCCCCCAGCCCTGAGCCCAGTGCCAAATGCTGGGTCACCAGAGGTGAGCAAGCCCTTGGCCCAAGGCCTTTTAGTGCCGTCCCTCGACCAACACACCCCTGAGCTCTCCTTTAGTGTTCTGTGCAAGGCTCTGCCCACCCCACACCTCCCACAGGCACAGGGGCCAGCAGAGACGCAGCTCCAGCGGCCCCGAGGGCCACCACGTGTCCCCAGAGAGAAGCCCCACGCTGCCGGGGGGCGAAACCTTCAGAGCTCGGCCGGCCTCAGCGTGCTGCCCCTCTCCAGTCTGCAAGGGGAGGGGACTAGCTGCCACCCAGAAAGTTTCCTGCTGGAAACCACAGTAAAGCAACCCAAGCGAGACCCTGGATCACCCCAGCTGAAGGAACTGGTTTAGTTTAACACCATTCCACCAGGTGTGCTGGGCCCTCACCTGAGCCAGGCTGCTGCCACAGCGTGGGGCCGTGGGATGCCCACACCCAGGGCACGGAGCACCCAACTGCTCAGCCTCAATCCACCCCACCACCAGGAAGTGCTTCAACTTGCTCTGAAAAAGGTATCAGTGTAAGGGGGAAGGGAGGGGGCAAACCAAGACAAACAGCCCAAGGAAAGCCAGCATGTTTGGGCCACAGCTGGATTTCTGGGCATCACAGGGGACAGAGTGGGTGTTCAGAGTCAGTTTCCTGTTAATCCAATTAAATTCCACATTTTATTGCGGTTTTCCAGACCCCAGGTACCCGATTTCAACAAGCTGCTGTGTGCTACAGACCAATTCAGCTGATCTTGTGCTCAGACAAGATACTTCAGCCCTGCTCCCAACCCCAAAAAGCCAACCAAAAAAACAAGCAAACAAAAAAAGCCAGGTTATTCTTCACCTCTTCCAAAACCGCTAAGAATTCAAGGCCACTGAATCTCCACATAAAGTTTCAGAGAAGAGCAAAAAAATCCAAGTCTCCATAGCAGACACATCTTATCCTATGTAAACTTTTCCAAGGGCCCAAAGCCGCCCTAACTACACCAGCAGGCAACACCTGACTCACCACGTTTCAGGGAAAGCTGGGGTGTCTGTGCAGAAGAGAGAAGCTTTTGGAACACGGCTACACAACACCCTCCCCCAAAACGGGGGCAGGGAGAGAAGCTGACAGCCCCTTAGTCCCCAACGTCAATCTATTGCCTTGGATAAACAAGCCTGAGAAAACCATATCCAGTCCCTGCTTAACTGTGTCTTTGTCTAGACCTGGAAAGGAGAGGCAGAGCCGGATGAGGAGTGCCACATCCCCCAGCAGCAAGCAGCGCTCGGCTGTCCCGTCACAAGAACAAGTTCCTGGCTAACCACGTCCTTCCCCGAAAGGCTGGAGGCAAAATGGGCATTTAATGCAAGGAGCTCACCCGGAGCTGGGAGGGAGGGAGAGACAGCCCATCACTCACCTCATCCTCCTGCTAACACGCTGCTGCAGAGGCTCCCACTGCACACAGGCTCTTCTCCAGGGGCTCTCCCTCTACTCTGGAAAAGCTGCGAGACACATCTGACTCCAGAGCGCTGCCTTCACCTCGGCTCTCCCAGCTGCTGGCACGGCGGCACTGGAGCTCCCTGCACCGGAGCCTACTGGGAAACAGCCTGAACCCCTTCCACCCCCGCCCCCTAAGAACAGAACTAAAAAATACCGACCCTTTTTTAAACAATAAATAAGGAATCTTGTTACCACAACACAAAAACGAAGCATGTTCAAAGTGCAAATTACTGTCGTCAAAATGGGATGCTCCTCCTTGCCTCTCCCACGCAGGGCTCCTGTAGCCCCCGGGCCTCTCCAAGCAAACATGATCTACGAGCCAGGGCGTTCCCTCCCTCCACTTCCTGCCAGGGCTGGAGCAGGGGAGCGCGGTGGGAGCGGGACGTGCGCTGCTGCTTCACAGCTCACCCTGCCGAGGGGCTAAAGTGCCAAACTCCCAGCCCCGGCAAGGAAGGAGGGGACTGCAAGGACCAGAGTGCAGCGGTGCATAGAAGTCGGGACCGGGGGCAGAGGGAGTCCTAAGGAACTTCTCCAGAGCATGTCCAACGCTTATTAGTTTGTCAGCGGGGCCACGCCAAGAAGCCAGAAAGGCAAATGCTTTGGGGTAGAGCGAAGGGTTTCGGCAGTGCCCCCTCCCTTGGAGAAATCCGCCGCTCAATCCAACTTGCTCTGGCAATGGCAGCACACGCCCCTTTCCACAAAGGAGCCGTGGGAGAGAGAGAAGTGGTTGGGAGAAAGAGGATGTGCTGTGATCCGCGCTGGAGGGGAGCAGACCCTTCAGTTATTTACTAGTATTGTAAGTTTTGTTTAACTTTCCTCTCTTTCAGTAAGTGCCTCCTCCTTTTGTTTTTTTTTCCTTTTCCTTTTAAATACAGAGTCCCAACTGTCCCAGCACCCAGGTGCTCCCCCACCACTAGGGTCCAGTGGAGTCTGAATCTTCGATGAGCACCTCCGTGCTGGCTCCCAACATCTCTGTGTTCATGACCAGCCCCTCTGGGTTCGCGCTGCTGCCGCTGCCCACGAAGAGCTTGCCGTCAGCCACCAGGCTCACGCGCTCTGCCCCACCACAGTAGGGCTTTGGCATCCCCTCTGGGCTCAGCAGCAGGCAGTCTGCTGGGGGAGCGCTGCCCAGGGGGTCGGGGAGCAGCGGGAGGCCCTGGCCATCCGTGGGTGGCACGATGGCCTCGGGATTAGTGCCCAGGATATCGGTGCTGGTGATCAGGGCACCCGCGTTGGCAGCCAGTGCTTCAGCAATGAGCACTTCGGGGTGGCTCTTGGCTTTGTGGGCCACGACGCTGTCCTTCTTCTCGAATTTCTTGCCACAAATATTGCAGGAGAACTGGTAGAAGGAGTCTGCGTCGTGCTTCTTCATGTGCCAGTTGAGGGAAGCCTTCTGCCGGCAGGTGAATCCGCAGATCTCGCACCTGGGAGGGGACAACGAGGAGGTCACAACAAAGGGGGGTCCACACACGCTCCTTGGGACAGCAGCAGCGAGGGGCAGCCCAGGAAAACAGCAGGGGCTCGCTAATGTCACTGCAGCTCCAGCTCTGGTTTTATTTACTGAGGGCTTAGGTCTGCACCAAGACACCGCCCCGAGGAGCAGCTGACACAAGTGTGAGTTCAAAGAGAGCCAGGACACCAGGAACAAGCTCCAGCCCCAACTTCAGAGCTGCTCTGAAATGAGTGTTTTGGGGGTCCCTCAGAGCAGGAGGGCAGGGCATGGGCAGAGGTACTCACTGTAAGGGCTTCTCGCCCGTGTGGATCATCCGGTGCACTGCCAAGTTGTGGGAGCTCTTGAAGGCCCGGGCACAGTACTCGCAGATATAATCCCTTTGATCTGAAAGACAACAGCAGTTGCAGCATTGCCCTCCCACAAACCTGCTCCCTTTCCCAACTCTCAGGTGGTGCAGTAAAGCTGCCCAAGAAGGAGCAGAACTACAAGTTCTGGGAGGCACAGCAAAGGACACACCGCAGCTGCTGATCTGGAGAGGAGAGGCATGATTAAGACTCTCCTAAGAGCTAATTATACACTCTGACCAACACTGAAAGACTAGAAAATTGGGATAAATCTTTATCTGTAGAGGTTTATTCCTCCACAGAGCCCCTGAGCGATGCTTGCCAGAAGGAGAATTAAAACCTCTATAGTCAGTTTCTTTCATTTCCTTAAAAGATGTTAATCCAGAAGACAGTAATACCCTGCTGCTGCTGCAAATCTATGCCACCTGACTTGGCTTCACCCTCCCCAGAAGTCCCAGAGGCTTTTCCATTTTTCCCCCGTCTGTTCACTGACCTGAAGAGGAGTTTCTATCTCTTTCCCACCCCCCCGTACCTGTGTGATGTTTGGCATGCCGCAGGAGCTGCTTCTGGAGCCGGAAGAGCCGACCACAGGAGGGATGAGGACACACGTATTTTTTCTTCAGTAAGTGCTGATATTTTATGTGATGCTGGAAAGAAAGAGTCGAAGTTTGCAGACTGTACGTGGCTGAGTGAACAGCTGAGGTTCACTCAAGTTTAGACCTCCACTGGAAAATAAAACACACGTGGACATACAGCAACCTGACAGACACTCACACACATGGCTACAAATGGCCACAATTAAGTCTTCCGAAACAACTATGTCAGGAAGGGGTGTGAGTGCCAGTGGAGGCTTACCTGCCTGTTCCAAGCACCCCTTCCCTGCCCTCCCACGTGCCACAGAGGAAGTGAACACCTCCACCAACCTGCAGGTACCGTGGGTGAGCCAGGACCGTGCCACAGCCTTCCATCTCACAGCGGACATACTGGATCGGAGGCTTCTTCCTGGGAAATCAGCAAGGAGAGGGGCAGAGTGCTTGGCTGTTTCTATGATCAGGTGATTCTATAGATAAAGATTCTAAATATATTCTGCTTAGAATCACAATTCTCTGTATCTGCGAGGGGCTGATGCCTCTGATGCCACAAATAACAAGTGCAAGCACAGCAAAGAACTATTGCTTCAAAACCCCTGCCTGGGCTCTGACAGAGTTGCTCTCCAAGAGCCACCTCCTCTCCTGGCACTACTTGAGGGCTTTCCCTAGAGCTGAGAAAACCTTAGGAGACCCAGAATTGCCAGAACCTTATTGCTGGGCAATGCCACAGGAGGGATCAACTGAGAAGGAGGGAAGGGGCTGGTTCACTTGGAATAAATCAAACCCACACCTACAGGGGAAGGAAAAGAGGGAAGACACAGCATGCTGCTGTTTTTAGTTTTCATTCCCTTTAAGGCAGAGACACGGCTTTGGGACAACCCATGTCTGCATGTAGGACACAAGGGAAGCAAGTCTGCAGAACAGAACTGGGTTGAGAGGATCACTTACCGTCTCTTGGGCAGCCTTGGGCTCTTGTCGTCCTTTCTCCTCCTTCCCCTCCTGTAACAGGGATACAGAAACAGAACTGAGAGAAGCTTCTTTACCTTAGCAGTGGGCAGAGACTTTGAAGTATATGCTGTATTGCCTCATTAACTGCATGGTCTAGAAAAAAATACCAAGTGCAAGCTGTAGACAGATTCAGAGGACAGAGAATTCCAGAGAAATAAATGCTTCACGTGGTTTCTCTCTCAGTCCTTCCTGTTTCCTAGTGCATTTTTCATGAACATGAAATTTTGCCAACACAGTCTAGAACCGACAGCGCACCCTATTTCCTCTGCGCTGTTGGGGAACATTCCACACCATGGGAAAACATCCATCTGCCCGATCAGGAAGAAGGGGATTAATGATCCAGCAGCTATTTTACAGGCCTCTGAATTAGCCACAGCAGCTTCTGTGCCTGTCAAGACAAAAATCTAGGCTCTGTCTGAGCAGACCTGTGCTCACATGTAAACTGCAGCCTCCCAAGCCACAGCTCTGCCTGCCTGATCCCATTGCTGCAGAGTCACTTGGAGCAGACGGATGGAAGCATTTTCTAGACTCTACTGAGACATCTGTATTGATGGCAAGCCAGGAACATGCTGAACACACACTCAGCATTCAAGCCAAGCCCTCAGAAGAGCCACAGGTTTTACTACACACAAAAAGTAGTGTCTGATTCAAACAACAAAAACTCAACCCCCAGAAAGCAGTCTCTAACAGATAAAAATGTTCTCAAAATATCAGCCTCCTCACTCCTCTCCACTGTGAATCAGCAGTAGCTCAGGAACAGCAAGAGAGATTACACCACCAATGTGCAGCAGGTCAGCAGAGGGAGCCCGGGCTGTTCCAACCACTCAGAGAGGAGCTGAGGTACAAAACCAGGTCCTTTTTGTTTTTTTCCCCCCTCACATTATCCCAAAGAATGGCTTTGACACAGTCACATAAACCAATCTCCCTCTGTTTCCAGGAGGAATGCTTCAGCCACGAGTTCCAGTGTCAGCACACCCACAGGTGTCGAGCCACTGACGACTGACTGCGTGGCAAAAGTTTGCTGTTTTACTTCTCGAAAGCAAGGGGAAAACAGCTGATCTTCTTGAGCTCTGGTATAGTCCCAAATGTACAAAAAGGACGCTTACCACACACACGAAGAATTCCAGTGACAAGATATCCCAGTGTCTGCCCCCAGCACACAGCAGGAACGCTGCCCTCTCACACTGGCTCTTGGGACCCACTTCGGGCATCACAACAGAACTCATTGTAAGGACACCCTGAAGTATTTCCCACTCTGTGGTCACACCCAGGGAGGCTGACCAACCACAGGATGATGAAAAACCCCTCCACTTAAGTTAAACTCTGATTTTTTGTGGCTGAACACAGGAAAGATGTGAGGGCACAGGATAAACAGTGCTGCCCCAGCTCTCGGGCCCAGAGGAGGAGGGGCGGGGGGGCAACCTACAACAATTAAACACTGTTGTACAGCAGTGAGAATGCAAAATACACAGCACATGCTGGCATGTGTATCTGCAGAGTTTACTCACTTCCTTGGTGGTTCTTCATCCTCCTGAAACTCATTCTCTTCTTTCACTTCCACTTTAATCTCTTTCTGCCTTTCTTTTTCCTCCTTCCCCTTGCTAGCTTTTCTCCTTTGCTTTGGTGCTTCCCTACAAAGACACAAATACAACATGTTACTCCAATACTCTTCCCAGCCTGCTTTTCACAAATATTTAAACAAAAACTGGACCCAAGTTCAGGTCTATTCTTCAAGTGCCACTTTCAAGCAGAAGTAAGAACCAGGCTTAAGCACCCCGCAGCCAGCAAGGCTCTAAAGATTTCAGTCCCTGAAAGAACTGTTCTGGCCAATGCAGGCAAAGTTTAGAACCAGATCAACTAGCACAGGTGCTTTGGGACATATTAAGCTAATTCAGGTAACATGCCCATTTTTTTTTTTTTTTTTTGTCTAAACCCCCAGTAAGTACATAATCCAATATACTTCTCTAGGTGGGGCTTGTAGGTCTCATCTCTGGGATCATCTTTGAAGGGAACTTCTTCCTCACTGATGAGCATCTCCTCATCATCATCGCTGCCGGGAGAAAAGAACAAGAGAGAACTTTGGCAGCAACAGCTTGGCCACTACTGCAGGAGTATCTGTGCACCATCCCCCAGGATGGGAAGGACACTATTACACAGCACTTCCTCATCCAGCAGGACTGGGGAATGGTAACGGGTCGCCCTGACCAAGGAGCACAGTGACAACCGAAACAGGCCAGAGCAGTGTCCTCTCCTGAACCCACCCACCCACGGCAACAAAAGCAACCAGGTGGAATGCCCAGGTCAAATCTTACTATCCATTTCTCCAGAGTATCTCCTGACATCTGCAGTGCACACTGGGAATGCAAAGGCCAGGGACCAAAGGAGACAGAGCTACTGTCGGTCCCATGGAACATTTCACACAAGCATTTATCTTCAAGCAACTCAGGCCCACCTCGAGACACGGAACAGGAAGAAATACCACAAAATAACATATCCTACCTGACTCCATCTGGAGACTGATGCTCATCTGTGACCACTGAAAGGAAAAGTCACCATTAGGTTTCAAAGTGTGTTCGCTGCAGTGAGCTTATCTGTCTCACGGTACCTCCGTCGACATTCAGAGCTGGGAGTGCTGGTGGCAGAAGGCACCCATGACAAGCAGCACCACGCCAGCACCAGCCACGTGCCCGGAGTGACCCCCACGGCCGGCCCCCTGACCGCCCCCAGCCCTCCCATGCCACGTACCGTACTCCAGCTGGTCGGCGTTGGGCTCCGACTTGCAGATGAGCTGCAGGGAGCTCGCCTTGGATCTGGAGGCGCGGGAATTCTCGGAGTCGCGCTGGCGAGCGGTGGCCGCCGTCCGGCTGCTGCGCCAGCTCCGGCTGGGCCGGGCCGTGCCCACGGGAGAGCCATGGCTGAGCACGCTGGACACTTCCTCCTCTTCCTTCTCTTCTTTGGGAGCTGAAACAGCCATTGCAGTCTCTTTCATCATAGTAAAAAAATGCCTAAATCCTGTCATTAAATCGCACCTTAAATCACAGCGGCCCCTGCCCTCTCTGCTGAGCCAGGACACTCCCCATGCCCTCACCTCAGCAAACCTTCCCTTAAAACTCTCCTCACATTCCCTCTAAGGAAAGACACTAATATTCAAAAGCAGCTTATATTTTCCCTTGGATAAAGGCTTCTAAGACGATGATTTGCCAACTCTAAGCACAACAAGAGAGACACTCATAAACCTCAGCAAGTGCTTTATGAAAGGCCAGCTTCAAAGTCGGGCTGTGTGAAAAGTCATGTTTAGAGAAACCCTCAAACACATACTTCACTGGAATTGTACACCTGGCAATATCCCTGAGGGATCTGAGCCGGATGTGTCTGGTGCTGTGCTAGAACAAAAAGCATCACCAGCGCTGTTAGCCTGAGGTCTCCACACTTACTTACAGCTTGTACAGGTGGCTTCCTTTTGGCTCATGGCTGGTCTCCAAACATGCTTTGGCGACGTAACAGAACTGGCTGAAATGTCTTATGAGCAAGTTAATCCCTTAAAAATGAAAATTCCCAAGTACAGTTCATTTGATCTCACTTTTTGGTGCTTGCTGTGACACTGGGCCTTCATGAAATCAATGCCTTTTGAAAAGCTACAGATGGGCACAGAATGGTTTGGGTTGGAAGGGACCTTAAATCTCACCTCATCCCAACCCCTGCCATGGGCAGCGACACCTTGCACTGCGTTCAGGTTGCTCCAAGCCCTGTCCAACCTGCCCTGGAACGCTTCTAGGGATGGGGCACCCACAGCTTCTCTGACCTCTCCCAACCTGGAGTACCCAGTTTTGCATCAAGCTTTCTGAAGCAAATGATCCTTTTTCTCCTAGCATGTAGTTTGCTTTGCATTACTCGCTGTCAGATCCTTGATTAACAGGGTGGCAAGAAGCAACATTTGGCTGGAAAAGTCTGACTGGAATCCCAGATGTGAGGCATAACATTCTGTTGTAAACCATCAAGTTGATGTCTTGCATGTATAAACCTCGCCATCAGAGCATGAACTGCACCTTCTTGGCTTTCTTTAGCAGACCTCAAAGTGACTGCTGCATGTTCTCAGTCCCCATGGTGAACATCTCAGGTTTTTGAATGCTAAATCAAACCCAAACACACTTGAAACCACCCCCTAGAAATTCCCCCCTCAACCACTACCGTGTTGCCAGGGTTAGCACACACTGCTGCCCTGGAAGAGCTGTATTCCCTTGGAAGATCAGGCATTCAGCTGATTCCTTAGCATTTTAAAAACCAGGCTCACAGATGTGAAGCAGACCTGCCTCAGAACACACCTGGACAGAGCACACCCCTCACCCAGCAGCTCTGCTTCCTTCCTCTGAATTCCTTTTCCCAAGATTTCTCCTGCCTGCTTCCTCTGCCTCAGCATGGCTGTCTGACTCAGGGCATTTTTACATGCTGAGAATACCCAGGTAGGACCCAAACCCCACCCGCAGGAGATGTATCAAGTATTTACTTTGCAGCAGAACTCACAGAGTGATACAGAGCTATGAGCTGAAAAACCTTCTAATTCTACACCTTCCCAACATGGTCCCCATCCAAGGGTCAGGGCTGCACCAGGAAACTTCTGTCTGCCAAATGTTCAGCTGCAGGAACAGCTGGAATCAGCAATCGCCAAGGCTTTGTCCAAAATATGGGAAGTCCTAGATTAGGAATAAATTTTTGTCTCTTTTTCCTTCACAAAAAGCAGATTAAAAACTGTGAGCAAACGTCACTCCCTGGGAGACGAGACAAGAAAAGGAAACCTGGAAGGACACTAGCAGTGAAGCTGTGGCTTTGTTTAGACAACCAAAAGACAAGACTCTGGGCACTGCTCTGCTTTTCAACAGAGATGAACTTTGATTTATAAGGCATTTGAAAGCATCTTCCTGACCCTGCAGACAATTTCAGAAAATACCCGTGTGCAATTAAGTGAAAGGAAAATAAACTATTAATTGCTAAGTTAAAAAGCTGTTATGAAAATAAATGCACCCCAACATATGCACACCTCTGAGATTGAAGGCAGCGACCACACAACAGATAAGGCACCAAACACCTGATTTTATAATGGTATGGACAAAAAAGAAACTCAGGGAAAAAATCCAAGTGCAAAGCCTCATCCAAAGGGCTCTTCCCCACCAGAGCACCACAGAACTCTACAGATGGGACACAGGAAAATCCTTGGAAGGTTTGGGCAGTCTGAGCCACTTAAATTCAGTGCATTTTTATAAGGCTTGGTTTTAAGTAATGACATTTCTCTCTCCAAACACTGGCAAAGCCTTAAGGGAAAGCAGTCACTCCCAAAAGGAGCATGAAGCATTAAGACTAAAACACTGAGGTATAGTGTGAGTCCTCTGCGTACAAACCCATTTCGCACAGCCCAAGCCTCCAAGTCTTCCCTCTTTTTTTGACTCTGCCGAACCTGGCTGTTTTCCTAGCAAAACCTCTGGATTTGAGAATGGGCTTCCAGGGAGGTGACTCTCCTGACTAAAATGAAAATTGTTCCTGCAAGAATACGGAGCGCTGTGGGAAGCCAGACGTGAATTCTGCTACACAGCCACCGCAGCTACGCAAATTCATTTGTAAGCTGAGGTTAAACGTTCTACTTGTGCATCCAATATTCCTGCAGGCACACGTTGGGAAATCCTGCGACTGCATGACTAAGCAGGCGACAGGGAATAGCCAGGGAACACAGGCTGACAGTGCAGCTGCCCCTGCGCGCGCCGCCGTGGCGACGGTCACACTCGGGCTGTGACACAACCCACACCTTCAGCTCTCACCTCCCTGTCATCTCCCCCTCAGACCCGCACAGCCACAACTCCCAAGGGAATGCTGGAGAAGCCTGATCCCATGGCTCTGTACAGGGAATATTCCAAACTGGATTTAGCAGCTGATTAGTAAAGGCTGATACTGCAACGCAAAGAAAAATCAATTCTGTGTCAGGGAACACTCACACAGAATTCCAAGCCTTCACCAGAACCACTCAGCACCTTATCCCAGCTCCAAGCAAGGTGAAGGGACAAATGAGATCATGCCTTCTAGGCTCACAGGGACTCCTGGCTACCAAAAATGCTGTTGTGCAAGGAAAACTGCTGCTTGCTTACAGTGGTCTGGCTCCTTCAAAAACTTCTGCTAAAGCCCAACAGGAGGAGCAGGGAGAAGCTCCTCTCCAGCTCCTGCACTCCCTGTTCAAGGAAGACACTCCTTGGCCTGTTTCCAGGTCCTCCCCAACCAGCACAGGGTGCATAAGGGCTCCTTCCAGCATGCAGCCAGGACACAGGAGTGCAGCTTCCCCACTCTCATGCTTCTGTAGACTAAAAACAAACCAGAAACAAACACTCCCCACCACCTCCCAGCACAGATTTCCTCTGGCCCAGAAGAACTCAGCACTTCCCTGTGCCAATTTCCACGCAACTATTCTCACCATCATTTTGGCTCCAAATCTAATGGGGGAAAAAAAGAGCCCCAGAAGTTTAACAAATGCTTTTTCCACTCTCGCCTTCAAGCCCAGCTGAAACTCTCAGAGCCCAAGTTAAAGGCTAAAATGGCTCGAGTGCAGGGAACCCCCAGACCCGTAGATTTCAGACTGACAACTTTCACTTCCTGGGGTAAAAATGGGAATATTCTGCCCACTTTCTACCACTACCAATAAATATTTCTGCTTAAACCAAAAGAACAAGCATGACCACTGAAGTCTTAAACTTTCTACACATATGAAATTAAACTTTTTTACACATTTCAGCAACTGTGCTTCGACATAAAAGGCTGAAGCTCTGACATTTCGCTGCCCACCCTATACACAATGAGGTGTAAATACACACAAACGGGACCTGGGCTCAACACACAGCCGTTAACTCTGCTTCAGTCTCTAAAAACACACCTTGCCAGCTGGAACCGTGATGGATTTCCACACCCAAATGGAATCAAGACTTGTAGGAGGAAAGCTAAAGAGTTACCAAAACACAAGAATAACAGCAGCCTCCAAGACACAACTGCTGGCAAACAAACCCAGACAGCTCCAGCAGAAAAGGGAATTCCTCTGCACAGGTGTGTGACCTCCTTTCCTCAGCGCTTCATTCTGCCACAGTTCTCTGGTGCCAGATCAAAAACAACACTGCACAATGCCCTTTACTTGGACCTGTTTCAGAAGTCATCACTGCATAAGGAGCAAAGCCCTCTAACTTTTTTTTTTCTTTTTGGTTGCTTGGGTTTTTTTTGGGTTTTTTTAAAACAAGAAATTGTTAAATAGATGCACAAAGTTCACAGTTTGCACTGGAAAACAAAGTTCTGCTCCAGGTGGCAGATCCCCACAGTTGGGGTTTTTGTGTTCAGACTCTACTCACTCCCCCAGTTCTGAATAATTTTCTTTCACCCCTGAAGACATCAGCATAAAAAAATCTGTAATCCACTAAAGCTAGAAAGAACAAGCGTGAATATCCGAATGCTCTGATTTCCACACAACTTTCCCAGGTGTCTCGAGGATCTACACCTCTATTTCTGAGCACAGAACTGAACCCAAGATTGGCCCACTACTTGGGACTGCTGTGCAACAAGAACTGTCAAACCATGGAGCAGCCCAGCCTCACGCCCCAACAGCCCGAGTGCTTTTTGGGACAGTAAGATTTTGCAGGTTGGGCATGTGCCAGCAGCAGCAGCAGCAGCTCATCACAGTTCCACAATCTTGAGAGAGATCTCAGAAAGAAACTGCACATCACCCAGCACCAATACATTCTTTAAAAGTAAGATCCAAAAGGAGGATCTGGCTAAGCCGTGGGACAGCCCAGACTTTCTAGAGGGACCACAACACCAGGAGTGAGTAATTCAGCTCTTACCTTTACCAGCGACTTTATCTGCACACCTGAAAAATCACAAAAGCAAGAGTAAGAGCCAGACTCTGTAGGATGGGGACAGAAACAAGGAACTGACTGACACGGAGATGAGCCCCAAATCCCCAAAGTCCCACTGCCTCTTTATCAGATCATTGTTTTCAACCCCTCATGCCAAAGTGGATTATTTCAGCTGCGGGAAGCTGAAGGGAACTATAGAAATACCCGGCAGAAAGGACCCAGCCTTGCCCAGGACAGTTATGACCGATCCAGGGGGATTTTGTGCTTAGAACAGGGCAGAACAGCTGCACTTCCAAGCTCCGGTGTCCTGCTCAGGATGGAAGGTGCAGTGAACACAGCATCTCCCCCCGCGAAGGTGGATCCCACCGCCTCCCTCACGCAGAGATTTGGCAGACGGGGCCAGACCGCGCTGGCGCCGCGGGGCACCGGGACGGCGGCGGCTGCCCGAGGGCGCTGCGCAGCCAGCGATTCCCGGGACACTGCCCTTCCTGGGAAGGGACCGGCGGGGCCGGCCCCGCCCGGCCGGAACAAAGAGGCGGCGACGCGGGGCACCCCGCGGCCGGAGGAGGCCCCGAGGCCTGGGCCCGTTGACGCGGGTCGGGCAGAGACCGCCCGCAGCCCCCCACCCGCGGCCGCGACCCCCGGGAGGCACGGGTGGAGCCCGGCGCTGCAGGGACTTACCCGGCCCGGGGGGCCTTCCTGGCCGCGGG
>VZRF01009935.1:278-43451 GCA_013396875.1 Vireo altiloquus
GTAGAGTCATAAAAAAAAAAATTAAAAATTACATATATATATATATATATACATGCATTCATAAGCCAGAGTGGAAGGCACTTGCTGACCAGTGCTCACCTGTGTGGTGCCTCTTTTGAAGCAGCAGAACAGGTCATGTGCCCTGCCCAGATCCCCCTGAGCATCACGAGCACAGTGAGAGTCCTGTGAGGCTGTGGTTTGTCCTGCCAGCCCCGGTGCAGGGATGGGTGAGGACAGCAACTGCAGCACACACACTTTTTTTTCCNAAAATGCATAACACAGAATGCTGGGATGCAGTGGTGCCTTAGGCCAATGCTTTGTTTGATTTGGATATTTTTTTTGGTAGAGTCATAAAAAAAAAAATTAAAAATTNAATGTGCTAATTGTAGCAGGCACCTGCGCCGTGGGAGTGACTTCTTGGGCTGACCTCACCTTGTCCCTCGTTGGCTGAGCAGGGTTGGATGCAGAGCTGCTGCCGCAGAGTCTGAGCTCAGCATCGCTGCTGGGGCTGGGTCACAGGGCAAAGCTCCTCTCTGGGGGCTCCAGGGGGGCTCAGCAGCAGGGAGAGAACCTCTCCCCCCCTCCCCAGCTGCTGCATCCCCCTGGTCCTGCCGGGGCTGGGGCAGCCTGGCCGCTCGCTGGGACTTGCTCCACTTGCAGTTTTTAGGCTGGGTGGAAAGGTGCCAGCAAGTGGGAGGGCTGGGTGTGAGCATCCATGTGTTCCTGTGGACAGGCAAAGGCTACCTGCCCTTCCAAGGATTGTTTTATTGTGGGTTTTTAGTGCCATGAAATTCACAGTCCAGTAAAACAGCAGATTCCTCCACCTTCCTCTTTTCTGGGCAGTTGAGCTGTCAGGGCTTTGGGCCCCATCAGTCTTGTTGTCACTGAGGTTTATAAAACCACCAAATGATATTATGTCAGCTGATTCTTTAATGGGATAATCATTAGCCAAGACCTGAGTAAGGTGGTTTTTTGCCATCACTAATTTCACCTCAAGGTGAACGGGCAGGCAGAGCCCTCAGGCGTGGGGCTGGCTTTGCTCTGTGCCACCCCTCCAGCCCCGTGTGCCCTCAGTCCCCCCGGCTTTGTCACAGCAGGACAGGTCACAGCATGAAGGTTGTCACTTCCACAGGTGTCACAGGGCTCCTGGCTCCAGCCTGGAGTGCCTGGTTTGGGATCTCATCCCTGTGGTTTCCTGCACACCTTCCCTCCATCGGGACAAAGGATGCACAAGGGCGACGGCTGAGATTTGACCTTTCAGTAAAAAAGTTTGGGGCAGTCAACAAAATGAAACTTTTCTGTTGGAAACAAATATTTTGCCTCATCAAGAATCCAATTTTCTGTCAAAATAGTTTTCATTAAATATTTCCAAGCAGCCCCGGGTTAGTATTGATTTAAACTGTTGCAAGGGAGAGAAGAATGAGGCTTTGTCTCTACAAAGATCGCGTTCGGCCACCAATTAAAATTACAGTAGAAGTGAGGAACTGCTGCCGCCTCCAAAGGGGGGTTGGCTAATGAAACACTCAGTAATTATCCTCGTTAGACTGCTGAGCCCAGCATGGCATCCCAGGGAGTGGTCAGGGAGCAGAGGGAGCTGCAGGCAGAGGGGTTTGCAGTGTTGGGCAGGGCTGCTGAGGAAGGAAGATCTCCTCCTGGGAGGGCACCTGAGGGAAGGCTTGGCCTTCACCCTCGTGCTGCCCACTTGGTTCTCCAGGTGGTCAGGACTTGCTGCAGCTCGTGATGGACAGAGAGAGAAACTGTGGCTGGTGGCAGTGCAGGGGAACCAGGTGCTCACATCACAGAGCTGGGACATGGCTCATCAATGGCTTCTTGTGTTGTGGTGCTGCTCGTTCAGGCATTTTCCACAAAAACCAGCTGAAAAAGTTGGAGTGAGGGGCAGGATTGTCCATGCAAGAGGTTCTCTGGTGCTGTGGTGGTGGGGAGCTGGGAGCAGGGTGGGTGATGGGGTCACTGGGCCAAGGGGCTGGGAGAGCACCTGGAGCCAGAGCTGTCCCTTCCAGCCGAGTTTTGTGCTCTGAGGGTTAAAGCCAAGCTGAGTGTGCTGGAGCCCAGGAAGAACTGAGGTTTTATTTCATTGGCACCGGGGTCATTCCTGATTTAATTATGTAAAAATTAATGTGAACGTCTTTCGTGGTACGGATAGGCCAGCCATGGAAATTGAATTGGGTGAAATGCTGGTTAAGCTAATCACTCACAAGTCATTATGATGGCTGAGCACAGGGATGCTGTAATCTGTTGGGACTTCCCAGAGACCTGATTGAAGACCAAGTTTAAGACCCACAGGTTTAATCAGATGGGATCAGTGATGTTGCACTGAGGTGATTTTCCAGCAGCTCCAAACCACTTCTTCCTGCTGTGAGAATCCACGTTTTAAGTCTTCCTGCACCCTTCCCAAACCATCCCCCGAGCCTGGCAGTGTGGGCAGAGAGCTGTGCAGGTCTCAGGTTAACCCTGAGCCCCTGGGGAAAGCTGTGTCACTGTATTAGTGCAGGAATTCAGGAAAAATCCCAGCCCTGATCCTGCAGAAGCCTTTGCTCCCCTCACTGGAGGGGCTGCAGGGGAAGAGCTCCCACTGGAGCAGCTTCTGCCAGGGATGCTCTTCCCATGCTCTTCTTTCACTCCTGGCTGAAAGGAGTCATTTTAAGGCAGTAACAATAACTGGATTTAAAATGCTGTTGTTACCTGTGTGCTCTGTGGTCAGTCCACGCCTGCAGCTGTGTGTTCACACACCTGGTGGGCAATTTTGGGGTCTTTCAGGGCCTCCTGAGAGCTCCCCTTGCCCCCACAGCCATCAACCGTCTTTAATCTGAGCATGGTTTTTATAACAATTTATACACATTTTAAAGGGACAGAAACTCCCAGTCAGTATTTAGGAGAGCATGAACAGCTTGCAGAGCACTTTACCCATCTGTTCCCAAAAATGACCACCTTTGTAGGTGCCTGGAGGGTGCTGGGCCCGAGCTACTTCCCAGGCTCAGTCAGGAGCCAGCTGATGTCCACAGCAAATCAAGATGCTCATTGTAATGTTCACAAAAATGTAATTTGATTTGCCTTTGTCAACAAAATCTGCGGAAACATCCCCTGCCTGAATAAATATCCCTGCAGGGTAGCACATGCTTTGTAAATAATTTTCATTGTAACCCCCTCTTCCTAGCAGGGTGGAGAGTTGAGAACATTCATCAAGTCTCACATTAAGAAAATAATTTTCTTGTACCTAATTTGTGCAATAAATAAAGTCCACAATTTCTTGCTTCTGCAGCAAGGAAATGTAAAGAGCTGAGACTGGGGTTTTTTGACACTGAGTGGTTTTTTGATGGCTGCTCCTACCTCAGGCTTGGTGCCAACAACTCCCCAAGAGTTTGGGATTTGGGGCACAGCATCCTCTGGGCACTCCAGCACAGAATGACCAGAGCAGCTTTCTCTGCCAGGAGTGGGGTGAGAGGTTCTTTTGCAGGGCACAAAGATCCTGCAGTCTCCCATCCCTGACCTGGAGCAACACCTTGGGTGATGCCAAGCCTGGGTAAAGCTTCACCCAGCTCCAGGAGTCTTTGGCCAGGCCTGCCCAGCTGGCAGCTGGCACAAAATTGAGGTTATTTTTCAAGGAACTTGGAGAGATTTGCTTGTTTGCAACCTGTGCTCAGGACTGACTGTAGAACAAGGGGCAGGGTGAGTTTTATTTTAATCCTGCATTATCTCCAGAGACAGAGCTCTAGCTGCCTGCCCTTTTCTCCTGCTGCCACTAAAAGTTCCTGCAGAAGGAGCCGTGGCAGGAGCGTGGCTGTGTCCCCTCTGTCCCCAGGCACTGACTTGGAGCCAAGCCAAGGCTGCACTGCCCTCTCCAGTGCCCTCAGCTGCCTCTGGCCAGCCTTTGGTACCTGCACCAGGTGCTCTGCACCTCCAGGGGTCACCTTCAGTGCTGCTGCCCCTCGGGCACTGCTCCCCAGCAGCTCTGGGCAGGCGCAGGGCAGACCCACAGGACAGACCTTTATATTTTCCAAGGAAACAAGGAGGACACAAAGGAGTTTTGGCCTTTCAAGAGCTGCAGCTTGGGCCACCAGACTCTTTAAATTCCTCCTTATCCATCCCATGTCTCATTGAGGAACTGGAGCTCGGGTCTGTCCAGCTGGGAGAACACCAAGATGGGAGCATAGCTTTGGGTTTTTTTTTTTTTCCTTGTAGAAATGTAAATCTGTTATTTATATATATTTTATGGATGGCATGTTCCTATCCCCAGGCATTTTGCATTGGAATTCAACTCATTGCAAGCCTATTACATGTTCACTAACTATAAACCATCTGATTTATATTCATTAACCAGTCGTAGACAGCAGTAGTGGCATAACTTTAGCACTGGACATGCCTCAGTCGACGGGTGAACTAAATTTCAGTTAATTAAGGTGCCGTAATTGTTGTCCAGTACAAGTGTCTTCAGGGCATTCACTTTGTAAATAATTTTTCACCCCAACCTTTCCTGCATACTTGGTTGCTGCTCTGCAACTTCGTTGGAGCCATAAATTATTAGGAAATCAGCCCTCCTGCCTTTGTGGTAGGAGAAAAGTCCCTTTTCTGTGCCTTGCCAAGGACAGGGGTGGCATTAATGATTAGCAAAGGACAGCAGGGCTGTGGAGAAAGCAGAAAAATTATAAACTCCTAAAATACAGGGGGAGAATCTCACCTCCAGGAGAGCTGTTAGCTCAGAGGAGCTCTGGTGCATGATCCCCCCTGACCACAGTCAGCCTCAGCTCTCCCTGCCTTGGAAACTCCCTTGGAGGAGCTCATGAGGCTGAGCTTCACCTAAACACAGCCCAGCCCAGAGCAGGCCTGGAGTGGGCCCTGGGACAGGTTAAATCTGGTTGCCAAGAGATTAAAATTTGAAACACTCCCCCACCTCTTTTTTTATTTGCTTTATTTCCCCAAAAGTTCAGATCTGGGGAGAACCAGCCTTGTGGAAAGGGACACTCCCTCCCATCATTTTAGACCCAGTAGGTGGCAAGCAAGGTGGAAAGGAGTCTCTTGTGCTTGATGTGGAAATAAATGTGGGGCAGCTTTCAAAGTGACCAGAGTGGGGGCCACAGAGGAGGGCAGTGCCAAGGGGGAGGGCAGTGACCAGCACTGACCAGCACATTTTCCTTTTCTTTTTGGAAACAGGGCGAAAATTATCCTTTCTATAGCACTTGCTGTAGGTTTGGGCTTTGTGGGTTTGGTTCATTTTAAAGGATTTTCCCTGAGTTTTTAGAGACTGATGTTCCTTGGTTGGACTGGGATTTCTGGATGTACATTATCAGCACATGTCCCTTGTGGTGAGCACCGTGGTTTTACTTCAAACAAGAGGCTGGATTTTCACCTGTGCTTGAGGGATGGAGCAGTGGCCAAGATTCCCTGTCTGCTTTCACTGAGGGATTTGCTCCGAGGCAGCTCTGAGCCTTTGTGCAGCAGTAAATCCTCCCTCTCTGCTGAGACGCCTCTGTAGCACGTGAAGGGGGCACTGGAGCTTCTCCATTTGTCTGCTCGAGTTTCCCCTTCATCTGGCAGCTCCCTCCAGCCCTGCCCAGCAGCAGACATATGCCAGTCTCTCAGATAGTTCATGTTCACTTATTAATATAAAGATTCAACTTCCCACTCGCCGGAGTAAACCTTGCATGATGCCTCTGACAGTAATTCAGTTGTAGCCTCAATCAGCTGCTGGATCTCCAGGCCACGGCTATCCTGCTAGCCTTTTCCAATTTTTCACTACACCAGTCATGAATAAATCTCCAAAACACATCAGATTGCTGAAAATGGAAATACCAGAGACAGGCACCAGTTCAGTAGTCAAAGAGCATCACCTTCCTGCAGGAAGCGTGCACGCTCCGTGCTCCCTTGTCTGCTCATCGCAGCCCAGCCTGTCGTGCTGAGGCCCCAGGAGCCTGGGAGCCATCAGAGTGCACCCTGAGCATCCCTGAGCATCCCTGCACGCGTCCTGCTGCCCAGGACAGGTGATTTCCAGTCGCTGGCTGTGCTGCCAGGCGAGCCCTGAGCAGGGCTCAGCTGCTCCAAGAGCACACAAGGGCTGAGGTGTTCGTAGTGCCCAGCAGCACAAAAAACAACAAAACAGTTGGGTTTTCCAGGCTGTTCCTGATGCCTTGGGTTTGAACTTTTATATTTTCCCAGCCCTGCAGTGCCCAGTGTAACTCTGCAGTTCCCTGGAGCTCGTTCAGTGCTGTTCTCTCATGCTCACACTGACATAACAAAACCTCTGTAACTTGCTCTCCAAGGACACCCAGAACAAGAACTGTAAACCTTCATCTTGGGGAGAGGGGGACAAGCTTGGGGAAATTCCATCCTTGCCTGGCTTCTGCTTGGGGAATTGATGCTGATATCAAAGTGGGAAGAACTCGTGCCCTGTCATCCACTTTGGGATCCACTGAGGCAGGAGCCTCTGGAGCCCAAAGTGTACATCTGAAGGCCTTTCAAATAAATACCACCTTTTTTTCTCTTTATTCCTGTCTAATCTCCATTTCTAGGTAGCCATTTAAGGCACCATTCCCCTGCCCTTGGTGAAATGCAGTTTGCAGAAAGCCTGGAGGCTCCAGGCTGAGCGTGGCAGCCCCGAGCCCAGGCAGGCTCCATGTCCTGGCACAGCTCCTCCGTGGGTGGGTGAACCCCTGGTGCCCTGAACGCTCAGCTGGCACCAGGCAGGGTGGCCCCAGGGTCTGTCCCTTGGCTGCTGCTCTCCCCTGGCCCCCCTCTGGCAGCACACACAGAACCCAGGGGTGCTGGGAGGGGGTGGGAGGCAGGAGGATGTTCACCCTCAAATGCTATCCTTAGGTCCAGCAATTTGATTTCTGCCTGGAAAATGTTGTCACTCTTCTCTGCCACAATCCCCTCCCTCCCAGGCAGTCCCAGGGCACCTCTTGAATCCCAAACATCCCTGTTCAGTCACCTGCTCGATTCTCTCTCACTCCTGCTGTGCTGAACCTCTGAGCCCTCCCCTGGCTCTGGTCTGGAGGCCTCAGTGGCGCCTTTCCAGACTTTACCCAAAGGATGAAATCTTGGTCATATCCCAATTGAGAGGTCCTTGCTGCCTGCAGGGGTCTGCTCACCCTTAATCCACCCATTACAAGCGTGGTGCTGCCTCTCCCAGCACTGTTCTGGGAGAACTCCACAGAAAAGCAACTGCAAACCAGTATTATTTAAATCGCTTTTAGGTCAGAAAATCAGCTAGAACTTAAAAAAAAAAAAGTCCGAATCACCACTCATAAAATAAATCAATTTCTTTAAAATTAGCCTCCTTAAGTTTGACATCAATTCTATTTCTGTAAGGTTTGTCTGTTTTGTAATTTTGTTTTTTATCTGTGTTGTTGTATTAAGCCCCCTGCTAATAAAATGTCAAATTAAAAAAAAAATTAGTATCCCTGGTATTGCAGAAAACCAATAAAATAAAACCTTATAAGAGAAGCAAAAGAAAATTTCCATCATTCTCTCCTTAACCGAAATCAAAATTAAAGTGTTATTAGAAATTTCATTAGGATGGAGCAGATTGGTAATGAAATTACATTCCAGCTTTCCACAAACCCCATGTATTAAGTAGGTTTGATCAATGATGTTCACACAATTAATTTTGTCTGATTGCTGAGGATTACTTTATCGACAGTCACATTTCACACTTGTGGGGTTTTTTTGTTTCCCCAGTAAATTCTCCACCATGTCACATCACATGATGGCGAGGCAGCTTTGAAGCCACGGCTCTGCAAGTGACTTCCAGCGGACCATGACGGGAATCAAGGTAAGGATGTCACTGCTCTTAATTGTGTTCCTTGTGCTGGCGCTTGGGGACAACCAGCCTGGGGGCCCAGGGGTGCCCAGGAGCCCTGGGGAGGTTCTGGCAGGGAACTCATGGAGGGAAACCTCATTTCTGCTCTCCTTGGGCTGCCCAGAGGCTCTGCTGTGGTGTTTGGGGGGTCTCAGTGCCCATCTCAGGGTGGGTTCTGCGTCTCTGAGCTGTGGTGACAAACTGGCACTGCTGCTTTTGCTGGGGGCAGAGTCCAGCACTGCTGTGGGAAGGGTTGGAGGTGGTGCCAGGCTGGGACAGCCCTGCCACGTGCTCGGATGTGTTCGTTCAGTCCCTGGTGTTGGCACAGCTGGCAGCACATCTGGAGGCAGCACTGAGGCAGGAAAGAGAAGGGGAGGGCAGCAGCTCCGTAAACCATGGGTTGGTTTGAGTGATCTCTGCTGCCTGTTCTGACTTGGGCTGTTCTGGCAGCACCAAGGATTCTCTGAGGTTTCGCTGTCCTTGTCCATGGCTGTTTCCTCTGTGCAGGCAGGGGATGCTCCCAGAGCTCTCTGTGTCACTGCTTGGTGCTTCACAATGTCATTAGGTGACTTTTACGTGCAAAAAGGAAGTCTGTGATACTGTGGAGGCAGAGTGAGGTTCACTTTTACGTTTCAGGAAGGACCTGGTTCCATGGTTTGGGTCTCTGTGTCTTAGAAATGACCCTGGAATTCAGCTGTTCCAGCGAGATTTTACCCGCAGGACTCCATGGAAAGCTTCAGTAGTTCAAGACCTGGAAAGGGAAAGTCCTTTTCCTTTTCCTAGGGATAACCTTTGCTGTATTTTGGGCACTTTCTGCTGAGTCCCCAGCTGTACATTTTCAGTGCCAGGGAAGGGGAGATGCCCCACGGCAGGGTCGGCTGCCTGCCCAGGAGGGGGGTGAGGCACGGGGCACACCAAGCTCCTCTCCCAGCCCCTGGAAGCTGCTTTCCTTCTGTACACACTGCAAAGATACCAGGATCTAATTTTTAGAGATGAGGCATCTCATCTGTCAGGAACTGAGTGAATTAGAATAAGAGTGTGGTTTGTTTTTTTTTTTTCCTTAAAACAGCCCAAAGTTTTTATCAAGATGCCATTTATCAGCAGCGCTACCAGCCGCTAGCAGTAGGCATCCTGCCAATCATTTTATGGAAATAGGGGAGGACTTTAATGTTTGGATGCCCATCTGAATCGACTCTTGTTCATGTCAGCAGATCTGATGTGAAAGCAAAGGTGCCCCTACGCAGTCTAGTTACCATCAAACCTGTAAGTGTCAGCATTTTAAAGGCAAGGAACACAATGCTGATGGTGGGCAATGTCACTGGTTTAACCTATTTCAAAGACATCAGCTCCTGCAGTCTTTGCCTGCTCCTTGTCTCTCAAGGATTAGTTATGCCCGAAGTGCACCTGCTCCGTTAATCTCTGCAAATAATTATGGAGATACCTGCTTATCACCAGCTCCCCCTCTTAACAAATTCATCCATTCATCCCTGCTAGTTACCTGCAGGAGTAGCCAGCAGCTACCACGCGTGGTCTTTAAGCTCTGGGATCTCACAGGATCCTTTAAAGCAGCGTTTGGATGGAGCTGCTGAAGTCACTGTCCTCCACAGGGTCAGCAGGCAGCTCTGCCCAGCCTGGGGATGGCCACTGTGCCTCCTGCAGCCCAAAGTCCAGGGGTAAGGTCCAAACTCACCCTCAACCTGAGAGCAAACCCTGGGGGACACAGCAGCCTTCAGCCAGGTCAAGGGACAGCAGTCACAGCCAAGTCACCTCGTGCCCAAACCTGGCTGAAGAGCCAGGATGGCACTGGCTGGACTGGGCAGTGCCATGGGCACTCCTTGGCCACCCTCTGCCATCCCTCTGCCTCCTTCCCTGTTTGTCCTCTCCATTTCCCAGGTCTCCAAGCTGTGTGTGATTTAGATCAGGGATTTCTGGCGGTGTCTGGTGGCCCCTGCACGGGCACTGCTGCTGCAGCTGTTGACACTCGAAGTGATTAACATGGGTAGGACAGTGAGAGGGAAATAAATAACATCCTAATCTCTGGCACCATCATTCCTTTGATGAGAACAAAAAATATGAAGACTGAAAGATCAAAATAACTGTATTAGAGCATGAAAAGGGAAATGCTCTTTTAACCACCGCTGTTCAGATATATCTCCTCAGATCTGACATGCTGTAATATATTTGTAACACAGATATATATTAGGGGGTAAAGCTGGTGATTAATTTGCTTTACCTTTTCAGAGCATATACATAAAAACCTACATTAGCAGAATTAGCATTTTACCTGTCTTTGAAGATCTTTGCTTTGAAATGTATAAAGTCTTGTCGATTTTATGTCTCTCAGAAGAATAAGAGTTGTTTTTTTCACGAAGCTTCCCCCTGGCCCACCTCCTCCCTGGTTTGCTGGCGCAGTGTGGGCAGAGATGTTCAGGGTTTGTCTCTAATTACTGCATCAGCACCCTCCAGGGCATTGCTTTAGCTGCTGCCCATATTCACCCCTCTTGACTCATAATTGCTGTTGAAGCTTCTGAGACTAGAGATCAAAGTATTCATGTCATTCATGTTTCTGTCAAAGGTCTTATCGTCAAAGCACCAACTATATTTTGAGAGACGTCTGCTTTTCTCAAGAGCAACACACAAACTTGGCTTTGCCTTTTCGTTTCTTATTTTTTTTTCCCCTCCTCCTCGTTGCAACGTTGCTGCAAGGAAGTGCAGGTGAGGGGAGGAGGAAGCAGCAAGGAGCTGCCCAAGCTGCATCCTGGAAATTTAGTTATTGATTGTTAAGGAGTGTCATCCCAATTAAAACTGCTGCTCCGAATTTCTTTCTTTGCCTGACTTTCCCCCTGCCTCCTGCCTGCCCATGTGGGATGTTGGAGCTGGAGTTGTCTCTGCAGTTTGCTGCTGGTGTTTTGGGAGAGCTGGTTGGCCGCTGAGATTTTACCTCCAACTAAAACC
Source organism: Vireo altiloquus (assembly GCA_013396875.1). Taxonomy (NCBI): domain Eukaryota; kingdom Metazoa; phylum Chordata; class Aves; order Passeriformes; family Vireonidae; genus Vireo; species Vireo altiloquus. The sequence continues at coordinate 11,047 of VZRF01009935.1, forward strand.
TCAGAGATAAAAAATTGTCGTTTGTGGTTAATTAATGAAATCGAAATTTGGATTCAGACAAGTTAGCAGAGCCGTTCAGCTTGATTTGTCCTGTTTTCCCTTGGGAAAGCGGCCATGGCTCAGGGCTCACAGGGATGCCCAGTGGGCAGGGAAGGACTTGGGAAAACCTGAGTGAAGCTGGAAAACCAGGATGTGCCTCAGTGCCCACCGGCCCAGCCACACGTGGGGAGCAGCAGAGCCTCAGCACTCCCTGCCCACTGCAGCAACTTCTGATGAGTTTCTCTCCAAGTCCTCAGAATTGGGAGCAGGAAAAGAACTTTATAAAATTCTCCACAACCAGTCGAGCGGAACCTATTGTCTCTCACAATGCAATTAACGGCACCAACATTTACAAAATATGATTACAAGCACTTTGGTTAAGTAGAGGAAAGTATATTAGATAGCAGCGAGGGGTTGATCTTAATGTGCATTTTTTCGAGAGACTTGCATTTTCTTTGTGCAAATAAAGAGGCCCTAAATTCTCCATAGGCACTAAAATCAATGCAGTGGAACCATGATAACAAACACAGGCTCCACTTTTTGCTACATCCCCCAATTAATTAAGCCTTTCACGGGCATGTAATTAGGAACATTAGCAAGTCATAAAATTGCCGTGAGTCTCTAAATTATGTGCTGGCCCTCAGCAATTTGTTTTTAATTCCTTTTGAAGACAATGGCACTGCGGGGTCCCATAGATCTTCATAGCAGCCTACTGTTTACTTCTTTATGGCTCTATGAAGATCTAACTGTTTTCTACTGCTCCCAGATGCACCCGCACTATTTTCTTGTGCGTTTTCATTACCTGAGTCAGATTTAAAGGGAAATGGCCTCGGCTGCCCCACGCCCACCCCGCTGGGGAGTGGGGAAGGAGCAGGGAAGGAGCGGGGAAGGAGCGGGGAAGGAGCAGGGAAGGAGTGAGGAAGGAGCAGGGAAGGAGCAGGGAAGGAGCGGGGAAGGAGCGGGGAAGGAGCAGGGAAGGAGTGAGGAAGGAGCAGGGAAGGAGCAGGGAAGGAGCGGGGAAGGAGCGGGGAAGGAGCAGGGAAGGAGTGAGGAAGGAGCAGGGAAGGAGCAGGGAAGGAGCGGGGAAGGAGCGGGGAAGGAGCAGGGAAGGAACAGGGAAGGAGCAGGAAAGAAGTGAGGAAGGAGCAGGGAAGGAGCAGAGAAGGAGTGAGGAAGGAGTGAGGAAGGAGCAGGGAAGGAGCAGGAAAGGAGCAGGGAAGGAGTGAGGAAGGAGCAGGAAAGGAGCAAGGAAGGAGCAGGGAAGGAGCAGGGAAGGAGCAGGGAAGGAGCAGGAAAGGAGCAGGAAAGGAGCAGGGAAGGAGCAGGGAAGGAGCAGGAAAGGAGTAGAGGATGCTCGCCCCAAGCTGCTCAGCAGCCGCCAGCACCGCGACTGATGCGCCTGCACGCAGCCCGGAGCGAGAAAGGAGGATGGATGGATAAATAAATAAATAAATAAACAACCAAACAAACGGGAATCATTTCGGGGGAAGGTTTTTTTCCCCGTTATTGGTGATTTACTCCTCCTGGATGAGAGTCTCTCCAGCGGGGAAACGTTCGCGCGCTCGCGGGGGTCGGGAGTGGAGGGAAGATGAGAATAGTGGGGGGAAAAATTGGTTTTCCATCCCAAAAAATATCCTGGCTCGTTCACAGCTGAGGTAACACACTTGGACACGTGTTCTGGTGGCAGGACCGTGCTGTGGTGGGTACACAGGGACTGCTGGGTGTTTTAACTGATTTGGGGTTTATTGCATCGGTCTGTGGGCAGTAGGAGTCGATGCCCAGCAGTGTGGAGCTCTCCCTCATGCCTGGCTCTGGGCCTGTCCCGGTGCTGCATCCCGGGAATTCCAGCAGTCTCCAGGCAGGTGTCACTTCCCAAGCCTTGCTCACCATACTTGCTGCTTCCCCCGAGCACTGGGGATCGGAGCCAATTAGTGCTGTTGAATTACAAAACGGGTTTAGTGGTAATAATAATAAGCAGAGATTGTAGTAAATGAGGTGAATTCTGGCTCNAAACAACCAAACAAACGGGAATCATTTCGGGGGAAGGTTTTTTTCCCCGTTATTGGTGATTTACTCCTCCTGGATGAGAGTCTCTCCAGCGGGGAAACGTTCGCGCGCTCGCGGGGGTCGGGAGTGGAGGGAAGATGAGAATAGTGGGGGGAAAAATTGGTTTTCCATCCCAAAAAATATCCTGGCTCGTTCACAGCTGAGGTAACACACTTGGACACGTGTTCTGGTGGCAGGACCGTGCTGTGGTGGGTACACAGGGACTGCTGGGTGTTTTAACTGATTTGGGGTTTATTGCATCGGTCTGTGGGCAGTAGGAGTCGATGCCCAGCAGTGTGGAGCTCTCCCTCATGCCTGGCTCTGGGCCTGTCCCGGTGCTGCATCCCGGGAATTCCAGCAGTCTCCAGGCAGGTGTCACTTCCCAAGCCTTGCTCACCATACTTGCTGCTTCCCCCGAGCACTGGGGATCGGAGCCAATTAGTGCTGTTGAATTACAAAACGGGTTTAGTGGTAATAATAATAAGCAGAGATTGTAGTAAATGAGGTGAATTCTGGCTCGTCTCCATCCAGCTGCTATGACACCAGGGCTTGTGGCCATCCCAGGACTCCTGGCTGCCTCCTGCTCTGTCCTTTCTCCCTTCAGGCATCCTGGTGCTGCCCTTCCCTTGGCGTGGCAACAAAACCTCTGTGCTAATGTCCTTCTTAATGCAAAGCGGAGAATGTGTTACTGCTGGACCAGGGGATGTGTCAAAAAGCAGCAACCCAGAAGGGAAACCATCCCCAGAATCCTTCATCTTCACCACTGCTTTCACTGCCTGATTAAGCTTTGTTTTGGGGCTGGAAGGAATACCAAGCCGAGCATATTATAACAGTGTGCCTCGGGGTGTGAAGCAGCAGCTGGACAGAGGACACAGACGTGGCTCTGTCAGGTGTCAGCAAGAGAGAGAAAAGTGGGAAGTGTTTGCAGCATGGAGCACCAGGATAGTCAGGAATAAAGTGATGCTTAAAGGATGCCTGAAGTGCAGGAGGAGGGGAGCCCAGTAACTCCCCTGTTAAAATCAGTTTGCATTTCACTGAAATCCTGACTCTGGGGGGATTGCAGCCTCCAGCTGGGGCAGGCAGGAACAAGTTCTTCCCTCAGCTGCTCCCAGCACCTCGTGCCCAGCCCGGAGGAGAAGGAGCAGCTTGCTCCATAAGTGGGTTTGTTTCTGCCTGCTGCCTTGGGAGCTGCACCACATCATGTGTGAAAATCTCAACCAAGGATGGAATTTGCCCAAGCTTGCCCCCCTCTCCCCAAGATGAAGGTTTGCAGTTGTTGGGCCCAGGAGGGTCTGAGTGTCCTTGGAGAGCGAGCTGGAGAGGCTTTGTTATGTCAGTGTGAGCATGAGAGAACAGCACTGAACGAGCTCCAGGGAACTGCAGAGTGACACTGGGCACTGCAGGGCTGGGAACAGAGAAAAGTTCAAACCTAAGGCATCACTATCAGCAGGGCATGGGGGGCAGATGGCACCTGCAGCCAAGCTGAGTGTGGCACGTTTATGGCAGCCTGCAGGAACAGCTCCGTGCTCACTGACATGAGCCTGGTTGGCCATGAGGCACAGCCCAGCCCATCCTCCCCAGGTACTGTACATGGGAGATTTGCCTTTAAACCAAATTTTTTTGTCTTATTGCGGGTAGGGGTCTCCTTTTCATAGGTAGGTGCTGTACAGCTGTTGGTTTTTATGGTCGTGTTCAAAGTTTGGCAGTGTTGTGAGTGAAACCCCAGGGCAAGCAGCCCCTGTCCGGCCAGAGCTCTGCTCCTGCTCTTGGGAAAGCTTCCAGGGATGGGCACTTCATCAGCCCAGCCCCGCAGAGTTCATTGGCATGCACAGCCGAGCAGAAACAAAGGCACACGGAAGGATTCTGCCGTGCCTCTGCAAGTCCAGGCGCTGAGTGGAGTTTGCCTTATTTCACAGATGCAATCCCCCAGGATAGAGGGAATGGTTATTAAAAAGCCCAGAGAGCAGTGTCTAACCTTGAGTAAGTGTTTTCTTGTTGTCATCCCAAGATCTAAAGAAAATCCTGAAGAGAATACATGGTGAAGACATATATTATAGTTGGAGCTTTTTATCTCACACATGTGACTTTGCCTATCATGAACTGTACGTTTTTATTCTCACTAGTGGGACAAAACTATATCCCACTGCAGCATATATCAAGAGGAAGAACATTGTACCTTCTTTGCATTAATATAAATAGCTGTTTAGGACCGATTCCTTGGCCAGATACTACCATCTCACCTGTCCTTTATCTGAGATATTTGGCATGTAGCTCAAGTTTGGTTTATTTAGAGTCAGGATGCAGCAGCTTTTACATATTAAAGGTGCATTTTAAAAGAGCATTTTCTATTCTAATTTGGGGGGAATGGAGCTCTTTAGGGCATTCAGGGAACGATGTCCATCTGATTTACATTTCCCTTGTTGGAGCAGAGCTGCGTACGCATATTAGGATGTAAATAATAGTGATGGATACATGTATCTTTAAAAGATCCATTTTCTCTTTTGACTAAGGCATCCAGGAGAGGAAGGAGAATGTAGATCTCTTTTACAGGTGCAAAATCAATCTTCTAAGACAATGTGCACGACACAGGAGCCCACTCATTCTTTCCAAGGAACTTGGTGCCAGGGTAAGAGGTGCAAAGTCCCTCAAGAAGTCATGTCTGGCATCCAAGGGTGGGTATCTGCTGGCAATTTCCTTGGCCTCTGCTCTCTGAGATGCCCATCCACCAGAGTTAGGCTTGCCCAGCACAGATTTGCCAGCACCACCAGCACGCTCAGGTCTGATTTGGGCTTCCAAAGGCTCCCAATCCCCTTTGTCTGAGCTGGGAAATGAATTCAGTGCACAGCCAGTAAAATCACAGATTGTAATTGGGGTCCTGCTAAAGAGCATTATTTTTGATATTTTTCTTCTCTGTGGGGACTTGGCAAGGGCAGGTTTGTGTGTTCTCCATGTTATATATTGTGGCTTGAGGAATTTCCTGAGCTTCTCCCAGATCTCCCTGCCAGCACCACTGGAATGCTAGGATTCATCACATCCCTAACACAACCATGCAGCAACGTGAGCAAGCACAGCAATGAAAAGTTAGAGAAGAGGTTACCCTAAGAGAGGCTGAAATGCAGCACGACTTGAGCTCTGCCCTGGCTCCCCATTTTTCTGTGAGTTCAGTAGCAAATTGCTTGAGGAAAATGAGAATTGGGAGGATTTCTCCTCTGTGTTGTCATTCCAGAGGTGGCAATGGGAGCAAAGCCACTGCTGGATCTCTGTTCTTCTGGGAATGCTTGTGTTGTGCTGAAGGCTTTGCTGGCATTTACTGACCCAAAACGAGGAGCACGAGTTCACTTCTCAAGTTTGCTGCTGGTAAAACTCCTGGGAGAGGTGGGAGCCCTGGGAATGCCGGGTTAGTTGGGGTCTGATTTCAGGAATACAGGGCAGCAGGTAATCATTGACTGCAGCAGGGAATGTGCCTCTCGGGCTGGTAGCACTTCTGCTCCCGTGTTGGATTAACCCAGAAACTCCTGCAATAAAACCTTCCCTGGCCAAGGTGATTTGTGGGAAAATCCGGAGCCTCCAGTGAACTTTCTCATTTGTCTTTGGCTCTGGCTGTTTTCCCTCCAACTTCAGAGGTACCAAAAGGAAAAAAAAAAAAATTAAAGTCCCTTGATCATCACAAGGGGAAATTAAACCTCTGGGCTTAGCCCTCATTTCCCTCAGCCTTCCAGATTTTCCAGTAATGGGAGCAAAGCTAATTTCCTCCGGGATCCCCTTGGAGCTGGTCACTCCAAGCTGGTGAAGAGGGGAGGGAGCTGAGTGTGTGAGTGATTGCTGCAGGAAGGGGCATGAGGAGATGGGCTGAGATACTGGCCTGGTGTCAGAGGGGCATGAAGTTAAGCAATCAGGAGTTGGGGGAAATTGGGGCTGTTTGCAGACCCGAATAAACAAACTCTCAGCTCTGGAGGACAGGGCAGGAGCAGGGCTCACCACCCTGCTGGTGTGAGGGAAGAGAAGGGCACTGAGGAGCACCAAAAACCTGCTTCCCTTTGCTGAAAAGGGCAGGAGAGATCTGGGCTCAAATCTGGCCCTTGCTAATTGTGTGTGCATTAATATGTGTCAGCTACAGTTCTGGGCTGGTTTTGGCAGGCTCCAGCACAGCCTGTGAGGTGCTGTTCATTGGGGTTGGATGAGGAGTGAATGCCGAGGCCAAGATGCTCTCCCAGCTCGGTTGGAATATTGGGTTTTTTTGGTCATATATTTACCTTGATAGTGCTCCAGTGAACACTAAAAACCCGAACAGGCAGCTATTAGATGTGACTTCTGAAATCCAGCCTGGGCAGCGTTGCTGTTCTCAGCTCACTCCTCTGGAACCAAAAGCAGTGGCCAAGAGCCGTGGGAAAGAGGGAGTGGGATTTCAGAGCCACCTCCCGAGCCTCTTCCCTCCTTTCCAGAGGGGTTTGTGCGGGGAAATCACTTTGGGTCTGGGAATGGGAAGATTAAGGAATCCCAAACTGCAAGAGAGAAGGGAAAATGTGTCTCCCCGATGAGCAGAGGCATGGCCAGAGCCTGGTGGGCTGAGCTTGGCTGCAGCAGGGTGGAGCTGTTCTGGGAGCAGGCCAGGAGCCCACGGGGGGAGTGGGTGACACTAGGGTGAGGGGACATGTCCCAGGGGCTGAGTGACAGTGCCAGGGAACTGCACGGACGTCAGGCGTGAAGGCAGCACCGTGCTCCGCTCACATCACACTCACACACCGGCTCTGAATCATGAGCCTTGCAACCAGCAGGCATAAATTTATACTATACAGATGAGAACTGTGCCTGGGAGACAGAACATCTATCTCCTTTGCACTTATCTGCCACCGTGACACAAACAATCAGAGATGATTCTCTGGCACAACAAACAGCAAAGTGTCTTCTTTGTCTTTGCCTCAAAGGAAAACACTATAACACATCTTTTTGGCCCGTGCTTTTATCACTTACTTTTGTTCAATAATCTCCCTGCCCAATATACAGGATTTGGCCTCGTGCGTGCGTGCAATGGGAAATCTGCCCTGCCTGAGCTCCGGCGTGGGGAGGGAATAAATACACTGTCACTGGGGCTTACACAGGCTGCAGCAGCCCGTGGCTTAACCCCAAATCTCTGCACTGATGCTGGATTTTCTGTAGGGCCACGGAGCCCTGGCTTTCCAGGGATGTGGAAGAAGGAGCCTTAAATGACTCGGAGGAGCTGCGGGTTGGGAGTTTGGCTGGGCAGTGTGGTGCCCGTGGATGTGGAATGAGGGATTCCAGGGTACAGCAATGTCACCACAGCACAGCAAAGGGAATCAAAACCACCCACAGCTGTGGTTTGGGGCAGGATGTTGATTCTGGAACCTCAGGACAGACAGTAACACAGCTCATAGGGACTGCTGGGCACTAGGATGCAGTGATGGGGCTCTTTGGGGTCATGGCTGTGGTGGGATCTGACACTTGTTTCAGGTGTTGTTTGCTTTAGGTGGAGGGGGGATAGGCAGAAATGCAGTAAAATATTTGGGATCTCTCTCAATTCCTCTCAGAAATGTTTCCTGAGGCTCCAGCAATGGATGGTTTGAGCAGCAAAGCACCATCCCGTGCAGGAGGAAGGGCCAGGCCCCTGGTGAGGGGTGAGCACCCAAACCCTGACCCCATCCCAAAGGTCACAGCCAAGAATTGGAGCAGCCCCGGGCGCTGCCAGGCACAGATCCATGTGGAACCTCCCAGCCCTGCATCCCAGGGATGTGAGTGGCCTCAGCAAACACAGCCGTGGGGATCAACACACTTAGGAAGAAAAATTGCCTTTCCATTTTACATGGTGCTGGTTTGAATAGGGAAAAGAGCTCCCTTGGCCTCGGGCCTCAGGCAGTGCTGCAGCTCCCACGAGGCAGCGAGGCTTTGGGAGCTGGTGGTGTGGGTACATCCCTGAGCCAGGTACGTGCTGGCACTTGGGGATGGTTCCACCTGGGCACTTCCCTGCCCTGAGCCAGGCTGGCACAGCCCCCTCGGCCACGGGAGCCAAGGGAGCCGTGGGCTGTGCCCTGATTTCTTCAGGCATTAGCAATGGATTTGCTGTTCCCTATTTCAAAAGGAAAAATGGAATCCGATTGCACCTCGGATGCAGACAGTCCCTCACACAATATTTCCTGCACCTCCTCTCCAGATAAGCCACCTTTTAAGATGATGTATGGCAGCACTTACCTGTTATAGTGTTCCAGCGAGCGAGGGCTGGGGAGATCCACTCCGGGTTCAGTCACGGGGAGACTGATCCATTTCAAACATAAAGTTGGATGAATGGGGCAGGGAGAATGGGAGCCAAGCTCCTAATGGGAAGATTTCACCCCCTAAAGTGTTGTGATGGAGCACTTTGGAGGGGAAAAGTGGGGTAAGAATGACCGGAGGTGGGCGGCGGGAGCAGGGCACAGTTTGCTCCTTTTTCCCCAAAGGCAAGAAGGGGAAAACAGTTCTGGTGTTTGTTGCATCCCTTTTAGATTGAATTCCAATTTGTTATTAGCATTTTATATTTTCCCTTCAGCTGATGATGTGTGCAGATTAGGAGTGCCTTATCTCGGCGGCGCCCAGCCCACGCTCCGCGGGCTGATCCGGAGGGACGCTATCGTTTACACGGGGTGCTGATAACACGGAAATCTCATTCACTGGGGGCTTTATATTGTGTGTTTATTTATTTGGAGGCGCTGGGTTTAGCGCTGCTCATCATCTCCAGCTCCGTTAATCTGCATTCCGCCGTGCAATTAGAGGGATTCTCTGTCTCTCCACGCCACCCCAAACGCTGAGCATCCATCACGTCCTGCCCAGGCTCCTCTTCCAGCCGAGCCGTGAGAGCACCGATGCAAATCGCTGCCCTGCAACCCTTATTGATCCAAATGTTTGTTGATTTACCACGAGTTTTTAACCCTCAGGAAGTGCAGGAGGGACACGAGGTGTTGTCGCTGCCCACCCTGTGGATGGCTGACCCAGCTTGGCACTCCCACCCTGGGGCCACCCCAGGAGCAGCAATGAGCACCCCAAATTCTGGCTGAAGCTCACAAATGAAGGATCATTTCCTGACTTCCCCGAATCAATACCTACTTGATGGTGACTTGAAAACACCAGACAGCTTTCCTAGACCGAAGCCCTTGGATAAATGAAGTTGTCATTGACTTCTGGTGTATCTGGTCGGTGTGAGATCCTAATTAGGACAGGATCATGGTAATGGGGGGAGATAATAGACCCATTGGATCAGGTCTGTCTGCCTGCAATTGCAGCATATTATGCCCCTGATATCAACTGGACCCGGCGTTCAGGAGTGAATTGCTCAGCTCTGGGGTGGATTTGGCTTGTTTTGTGCATTAAAAAAATGCACAAAACTAGTGGAAGTATTTTCAGGGAATTTATCAGGAGGGCTTTCAGTTTCCTTTATGGTGTTCCTTCCCTGCTCTAGTAAGGAAAAGACTTTCTGCTGAGTAAAACAGTGGTTTTTTACTGCAGAATGGGGCTGATTATAATGAATTTATCATAGAATCACAGAATGATCACAGCACCAGTGCCATCAAACCTTGCAGCCGGGCTGCTTGGAGGTCAGAACTCACTGAACAATCCTTGCAGCAGCTTTAGTCCAAGTTTGGGGAGATCTGAGCTGCTCTAAGCTCAACCCTCTCCTCTCTACTATTCTCCCAAGCTGCATTTTATCCTTGCATCCAAGCCAGGTTACTGCTCCTGCCCGGGGAAGCTGCAGGGATCTCCTGGAGCTGTGGATGCCCAGCAGCTCCAGGACTGAGCAGCCTGGGGAGCTGCTTTGTGCTGCCCACAGCTATTCTGTGTTTTCCAAACCAAACCCTGCTGCCCTTCACCCTCTGCCCGAGCTGTTGGGAGCTGTTGGGAGCTGTTGGGAGCTGTTGGGAGCTGTTGGGAGCTGGCTGTGCCCTGCCCTTGGCCCCTCTCCATTTCCACCCCTCGTGCTCCTCGGAGCTGCCCTGTGGAGCGCAGAGCTTTGGGAAGGTGGCAGTGTTGGGAGAGCAGCGGCAGCAGTGGAGAGCTGTTTATTTGCTCTGCGGGTGCACAAGGCCCTGGACACATGGAAAAGACTCTTTGATTAACGTCGGCTTCCTCTTGGCACTGTTTGACGGAACAAGGCTGAGACACTCCATTTCAGTGAGCCTGTGTCGAGCAATGTGTATTAGAGAGTCCTCAATTTCACACGTGCTTACTCCTGAGTGAGTTTCGCATAAAAGGATTAAGGAGAGAGGAAGTGCAGAGGAAATGGGATGTTAGACACCTTGTTAAACGGGCTGTCAGGGTTTCTGGAGCGTTCATTCTAACTCTATTCCACTCTGCATAGAGGGCAGGCCATTACCCGGGGATCACAGGGGCCTCTTCGGCGCCGCGAGTCACAAATCGCTTTTAAAAAGAAGAAAGCAAAAGCAGAGATGAAAATAGTAACGTGTGATTGTTGTCCTTGCTGTTGTGTTATTGTGGTGGATGGTTCTGCCCCGGGGGGAGCTGGGATGCGATTTGCAGGAGCTGCAGGTAGCAAACCTTTAGCTGCCCTTCCTCAGCTGAGTTCAGCATCTAGGAGATTTATCACAGAAAAAAGTGGGAAAAGTGGGAGAGGAAACTCTGGGGCAGGTCAGGAGGGGAGATGGCCTGAGGAGAGCAGGGTGGGCACCAGGGCACCTCCTGTCCCAGGCAGAGACAGCAGCTCCCCTCTGCCCTGGCCTCTCTGCTCACAGGGATGCTCACAAGAGCTGGTGCTGGCCCAGAGGAGGTTTGACACTGGGATTTTCACCTTGGGACAGGCTCTGGCGGGTGCAGCAGCGTGTCCCTCTGCTCTCCAGATCTCACCCCAACCCGTGTGGCTCAGACAAGGTTTCCCACGGAAAAAAGGAGCGTGTGGGTCCCAAAGCAGGGTGCCTTTTGTGGGGGCAGAGCACTGATCCCTGGGATCTCACAGGGCTGTCAAGGGAAGCGGGGGCTGTGTTCGAGTGGGGTTTGTTGGTAATGCAGCCTCACATCCACTTGTTTCCTGTAAGTCAGACCCATTTTAAGAGCTGTGATGGAACAGAGCTTCAGAATCCACTCTATGAGCATCCAAATTAAAAGCTAAATAGGATGTAGCTTTCAGTTTGGCTGTATCTTCATATGTCAACACTCATTATCCTCATACGTCAGCTCTCGGCAGCCTTCCCTCCACAGCTCTGCTCTCTGCTGGGAGCAGGGATGGCTTCCTCCAGCTCTCCTCCCTCTCAGCCCAGTGCTGGTGCTGGGAGCCATGGGACAGTGGTGGGTCATGGCAGGAGATCCACCTCTGTCACATCTTTTTGTTCCGTCCTTTTGGGCCTGGATTTTTATACAGAAACCCCTGAGGTTTGCAGTCAGGAATAATTTGCCAGCCTGGCCCAAGGGGCTGCAGCCTTTGCATGGCTTGTGGAGGGAGCAGCCAGGTCCTGGTTCTCCATCCTCCTTCCCCCCAAACCATCCTTCTTCCCCCTAAGCCATTCTCCTTTCCCCCAAACCATCCTCCTTTCCCCCTCCTCACAGCTCTCAGCAGTCAGGGTTTATCTGGGAGGAGGAAGGAGAACAGTAATGGGGGATTTGGGGCAGCAAAGAGGAGCTCTGGCTCCAGCTGAGATGCCAACAACTTTGGGGAGAGGCAGGAATTTCACTCATTCCACATGGCTTCAGGAATAAGATCTGTTGATTAAAGGTGATGTTATGTACAGCGTGCCAATGCAGTAGGAATGTTAAAAAACCCTCAGATGTACCCCAAACTGCCTTTCCTGTGGGGAGAGGGGACAACTTGGGCATGGGACATCCTTGGGATCCTCCAGCATCCCAATGCTGCTCCCCACTGCAGCTGCCCCTGTGCTGTGCTCCCCCACAAAGAAACCTGTCAGCCTCCAGGCTGGGTGGGAAGACAGAAAGTCTGGATAAAATTATCATTCCTGACTTAAAACTGGTGGCGGGGAAGAAGCAAGTTTGGCCATAAATAATCCCACACCTGGCCTTTTAATTCAGTTATCTCCTGGTCGGGAAAGTCGGATCTGCCGTGTGCTGTGGTGGTGCCAAGTTAATTACTTGAAAATGAGTGCCTGGGGTTGGACCAAGAATTTCTCATCAGCATTCAGCTCCAGTGCCACGGCGTGAGGGAGAGCCTGGCGCATGCTCGGCAGGAGGATGAAAGGAAGGGGAGTGGGGCACTGGTGGGTTTGCTTTTCTCCTGGAGAGCCTGGAGCTTGGGGTAATGGCAAAAGCCCTGAGCGAGGTGGGTGCTGGGCTTGTGGACGCTGGGTTTGTACACTCAGGCTGAGCCTGGGACTGGTTTTATAGGGGTGAGGCTCACTTTTGGGGTGGAGATGGAGGGATTTGGGTCAGCAGAGCCAGAGGGGGGGATGAGCTGGGTGACAGCACCCTGAAAAGCAAGAAAGGGCAGCAGGCCCAAGCCACACCACCGAGATGCTGCTTCTGGAAATCCCTGGTGCCTTTTAGAGGGTGGTGGTGCTGTGGGTTTGGGATCTGTGGGCCAGGGCACTGCTCGAGGCACTGGCCATGCCCAGCCCTGCCCTTGCCCACCCGACACCATGCAGCCCCTGGGAGGGCTGTGAAAAGGAGGATGGGCTGTGAAACCTGGAGCTCTCCCTCCCCCTCCCCACCCCCGGCGCTCGCCGGCTGAATACAAATGTGGATATTACAGGGCAGGGAGGGAGGCGAGAAGGTGCAGCTCCAATACTAAATAGCTGGGCCCTTTAAGCCGTTTGGCCAGACCTTATCGTTAAAAAGGAGGAAAAAAAAAAAAAACCTCGTCTCCATAGGATTCTTTGAGTCATTGCTTCTTATGTGTAAACAGAGGGCGGCAGCTTACACAGCAAACTCAGCCCGGAATAGCTTGAGGTGATTAACAGTTGTTTGATTCCTCGAAGATTTCCACATGCTTATGCCAATCCAACTGGGAAAGGCAGAATAAATATTTTGAAATATGCCCCTTCTTTTGTAAATTAGGCATGATGAGTGCTGCTTAACTGTTTAGCTCAGAGTTCCAGCGTGGGTTTTGTTCAGCAAACAGCAGCAGAAGGGCAGCGCTGAGCCGGGGACAGAGGGTGGTGATGCCCAGGAACGCCCAGGCCAGGGCTGGTCACTCTGCCAGGGATGTTCCCTCATGTCCATATCCTAATTTACCAAGGGAAGAAGCAGCTGGGGTGATCTGGCAGCATCCTCTTTCCCCGTAATTCCCCCAAATCCCACTCCCCCAGGGATTTGGGTGCCAGCCTTGGGGAGCAGTGTGGGTCTGTAAATGGCTTGGGTTTTGTCTCTGCCAGAGAAAGGTGCTCGGATGAGCTGGGGCAGCTTAACCCCCTGTGAGATACCTGGGGTGGAGGGGATGGATGGATCCTGGAAAGGGCTGCTGGGGATTTGGGTGCTGGAAAGGGCTGTTTGGGGTCACAGACATACCAGAAAAGGGGAATGGGAAAATGAGGATGGATGTCTGGCTGGCAGCAGGCACCTGCCTGGGCTGCTCCCTGTGCAGGAGGCTGTGGTGTGCAGCAGCTCTGCCTCCTTCCCCAAGAGCTTTCCCTACCCAGGGCAAAACTTTACATTTTATATTTGTGGTAAAAGAAAACTTTTTCTTTGAGATGAGTTCTGGCGTCCATAGTTGCTTTTCCCTTTGCTTATCCCCAAGTGCTGGGGCAGTAAACCACAAAGAAATCCAGAATCACTGGAACCATAGAGGGTCTGCTGGGCAGTTGTTCTGTTCATTCCCATTACAGACAAGGAGAAGAACATCTCAGATTTAGTCCCAGTTTTATATCAACACTTCCCACCCCGCCTGGGGATCACAAAAGTGCTTTAAATGCATTAATGAAACCACCAGTGCCACCTCAAATGGGACAGTTAGGTTTTATCTCCCCTTTGCACGTGGCCAGGCTGGGAATTGCCTCCCTCAGTGTCACAGTTGGGATTTTAGCCAGCGACCAGCATGTGTTGGGGTCTCAAATCCAGGTACCCATCCTGATGTGCCTGAAAGAAACCTACTGCTATCCTTCACTTTGATTTTAAAAGTTTTTCTTTTACCTCAATCTTCCTTCTCCCAACAAGCAACCCACTCTCAGCTTCCCTAAAATTGCACTTTCTTTGTGAAATCTACTCTCAAAAAAAAATCTCAGAACTTCTGGACCATGCAGCAGCAGAAATATTAAGGCTGAAGGGAAGCACTTTATTTGCCAGATAAATAGGCTTGGTGACACTTTGGATATGTAGAAGGTGGTGAATAATTTCTTCTGCTTGGGCTATATATCCTTAGAGGACTCGATGAATTTTTCATTCTGGAAGATGTGTTCAGGTCATTAATTGCAGTTTGCCACAGGTCTGTTCCACTTTTGTCTGGGTAAAGCCTATCTCCTTCAACATACAACTCATTTACCCTTTGTAAGCTGTGTAACATTTGCATTGTAAATTGGTTAGCTTAACTTAATACACGAGTAACCCCAGGAAACCTCTGCAGAGGATCTTACGTGCGAGAGGAGACAAGGCCTTCTCCTGAGCTGGGGCTCGGCGTTCTCCCTGCCCACAAACTCGGGGCTCCTGCAGCATCTCAGCCCCCCTGTGCTGAGGGTTCCTGCACTGGATTCTGTTCCCAATCCGCTGCCAGCTCCCACAGGGGCTGTGTCGGGAGCCTGAGCCTGGGATTTGTCCTGTGAGCCCCCAAAGTCGCTGCCTCCGGGCAGTGCTGCTCAGGCCCGTCTGGCACTGTGGCCTCGTGCCCAGCCTCCAGTTCTGCTGGAGCTCTGCCCCAGGGCACAGGTGCCAAGAAATGATGGCTGGCGAGGGGCAGGATGCTCCACCCCGCTGTCCCAGCTCCCTGGGAAGGGGGCACAGAACCACAGAATGGTTTGGGTTGGAAGGGACCTTAAAACTCATTCCATCCCCTTCCACTGTCCCAGGCTGCTCCAAGCCCCGTCCAGCCTGGCCTGGGACACTTCCAGGGATCCTGGGGCAGTCACAGCTTCCCTGTGCCAGTGCCTTGCCATCCTCACGGAGAATTTATTCCTAATATCCAGCCTAAACCTTTTTGTCAGTTTGAAGCCATTCTCCCTTGTCTTGTGACTCTGTGCCTTTGTCCAGCATCCCTCTCCAGGTCTGTTGGATCCCCTTTAGGTATTCCCCAGGCATCAATTTCCCAGACAGGCAGGACAGCAGGCAGGATCCCTTGCACTGCCCCATCCTGCTGCCTGCACTCCCAGCAGCCTCTGTTTGCATAAAATAAACCCAAATAATTTAAGCTGCTCCAGTGCCGAGTGTCACTAATTCCTCAGAGTGAGTGACATCTCTTGGGGGTCCCACAAGCAGTGCAGAGAGGAGCAAGGCACAATGAGTATAAATTGAGTGAACTCCAGAGATTGGAATAAGGGCTGTGAAATATTGCTCAGGGCCTGAGAAGCTCCTTCAACCCATTTTCCGAGCTACCTGAGGGACAGGGGCCGAGACTGGCAGGCGACAGCACACAGGAGTCAGGAGCAGCCGAGTTAAACCTGCTGTCCCAGTACTTGTGGCCTCGTTGGAGGCAGGAAATTTCTGAGAGTTTCTTTTTTTGCGAGGTTTTCTGCCCCACTTTTTAAACTGAAGCAGTCTGGAGGAGTTCAGGCAGGCAGCAGAGCTTTCGGAATCTTTCCCTTGCAAGAGGAGCAGCGTGGGGTGTTTGGCCCTCAGCAGGACCACAAACACCCAGTTTGGGGACTCCTCCTGGTCTTGTGCCATCCTGGGGAGCAATGACTGTGCCCACAGGAGCTCAGTGCCACTGCTCAGAGCAAGCTCTGCCTCCTCGCGTGGTCCCTGTCACAGGAGAGGAAGGAAAACCAGCCATGCAATGCGGCTTTGTCTCCTGGATTCCAAAAGGGATCCCTCTGAATAAAAACTGCCCGGGAAAGGTACTGTCCATTGAACACCTCTGTGGTGGCTTGGTACTGCCCGGCTGGCACTGGGGATGTCCTGCCTCTTTACTCATGACAAAGTGACCCATTTGTGTATTTTTACAAAAAAAAAAAGTCGTGTGAGAATTAGCACAGCCTCCCCCTCCCGTGGCCATCAGCACCTCTGCCTTCCGGGGAGCTTCCCCGAGCTTGGCACTGTTTTAATCTCCTCAGTAAGAGAAGATAAAGGAATGGAGCAGCTGATCCGATAGGCCCGGGGATAATGGTTGGCATTCTCTGCCTTCAGATAACAGCTTGGGCTGGGAAGGGAATCATCCCTGCAGGACGAGGTGTTGTGTACCGAGGGCTGGGGCAGGGCTGCTGCCGCTGCCCCGAGGCTGCTGCTCACCGCGGGCAGCTCCTGCCGCGGCTTTGTGCTCTGCCAGCTCCCTCCTGTCGCTTCCCCCAGCAAGTGCCAGCCTGGACGGTGGGATGGGAGGCACCGAGGTGCGAAGGGGCCCTGCCTGTGGCCCCGCAGTTCTCGGTTTGCCGTCGGCTCCCTCCCAGCTCGGTTTTGCGGCGGTGTTCGGGGTGCGGCTGTTCCCTGCCCGCAGTGACTGACGGAGCTCCCACTGCTCCCACAGCATCTCCAAGGGGTGATCTCCTCACCTGGAGCCGCAGACACTCCCTGTTCTCCCGTGGAAAGCCACGGGGAGGGAAAACATCCAGGATCCTGGGGTTGTATAAGCCCCCCCTCTCTGAAAGGAGAGGTTTTCCATCCGGCACTAACCGCAGATGTGGGTTGGGAGCTGCCAGGTCCCACCACCCATTCCCAGTCTTCAGAGCCAGCCAGGCTTCTCTAGGAGCTGTTCTGTCCCTGCCTGTGGCTTCTCTCCCTGCACTTAGAACTGGTCTCTCCTGAAGTCCATCTGAGATGTGCTTCCCTCGCGGCTGCTTTGTTTCCACCCTCACCATCTCAGGGACACAACCATGTCCCAGCTTCGTGCTCTCAAATAGAATCCTCATGGAATCAGTAAGGCCGGAAAAGACCTTTAAGATGATCAAAAAGCAGCAGAGGAAGAGCTGGGGGCTGTCACCATGGCCCCTCTCTCCCCTCACCTTCCCTTCCCCTCTCCTCCAGCACGGCCCAAGCAGTGACAGCACAAACCTCACTGCACAGCTCAGGCTGTGAGTCAGTGCAAACGACTCTCACAGCTCCCACCCCTAAAATCTCTGAAATACCCAGCAAAGAGCAAACTTAATGAGTATCAGGGAGAATCCGTGGGGAGCTGTAATATTCTCAGTGTGTACAAATCACTGTTTAGGACGTCTCAGCCCGAGTGTCCTTTTCCACCTGGTTCACTGCCCGGTGCAGGAGGCTCGGCTGGGGCTGGAGAAGGGCTCGGTTCCTGCCATAAAAACATGGAAAAAGGGAGGATTTACAGCACGAAAAATCTCCTAAATTGCTGTTTTAAGTTCCTTTTCTTAACACGAACCCTGTGGGCATACAAAGGCTGGGGATGGCAGGGCAGCTGCCTTCGTTTCTTTAAATATTTTACTGCCCTGCAAACTGCATCTCTGCCCCCCAAATCTGAATTCAAACCCAGTGAAGTCATACTGCAATTTCTAAAAATTGATGTGGAACCAGCAGATGACCTGCTTTGGCATCTAAGGTAGCAGTGTCCCTTGCAGAGGTGTGCAAATCCCATCCTGGGAAAAATCTGGGAATTCATTTTTTGTGGAGTCCTTTTCTCCTCAGTAATGCATAACTACTAAAATGCTCTGATCAGTAATTTCACCCGGGGATCCCAAAGCACTATGGAAATACAGATCAGGCCTCCTGGGACCTCTGTGATAACCACAGCTCCTGGAAAACCAAGGGTCAAAATTCAAAGAGCTCATCCCAGCAGCAAGTGCCAATCTTGACCCTCATAGCTGAGCTGATGCCATCAAGGCCATGAAGAGTATCTCCAAGAGGACCCCTGTGGCTCAGAGCTGTGTGTCTGCCTCCCCCCTTGCTGCCTTGTTGGATCTGTTACGGGGCTGGGATGGGGAGGAGTGTCTGGAAGGTGGCGAGGAGGGGAGGGTATGTTAAGTAGCACCTTTTGCTGAATAAATCAGGGAGGTTGCCAGCAGCCTGCCACAGTAAATATGCATGTTAAATCAAATCAGATCTGCTGCAAGGGGAAAGATTTAATGGTAGGGGTTTGTTTGCTCCCCACCATAAACACGGAGATGTGAGCACTTCGTGGGGAGAACATCTGCGGGCTGGGCAGGAGGTGTCAGGAGCTGGATCTAACATGCAAGGCTTCTCTTCTGTGGCCAATTAAACAAATTGCAGCAAAACAGCATTTTATTAGTATTTGCCCATAGCAGTTGCCTGCTGCAATAAATTTCCTTCAGGCACTCTGCAGAAAGGGGAGGGAAGGATTGGCAGGGAGCGGTGGGGAGAACTCGCCGTGGAGCAGCCTCCAGGGCCAGGCCGTTCCAAAGTGCCTGTCTCCAAAAACAACTGCTCTGCTTTATCATAAACCTGGTGAGTTATGAGCTGCTCTGCACAGAACCCTGCACAAATAATAATAATGAGGAGGAGGAGGGAGGCAGGGCTGCAGTGGGACAAACAGGTCTGGGAACAAAACTTATCCCAGTGCCTCTCCTTCGGCTCCCTTTTGGTTTAATTACAGCTTAAATTCTTTTCAAATTCATCCTTGCCCTATCCCATCTTCTTATTCCCGTGTGCTTCTGCTTTTAAGCACAAGTTCTGTCTCTTCTGCAGTTTCTTTCCTTTTATTATTATTGCTTTTAAGGGAGAGCTTGTCTTTATTTTTTTCCCACGCAGACAGGGGCTGCAAAGTCAGCCAAATCCATCCCCAGCATCGCTTTGCTGGCAGTTCCTGGGATTTCTCAGGTCTGAATATGCCAACACATTTCTTGGCTGAGGGCCTGGCACAGTTACAGGCAGGGGTTGATGTTTCTCAGTGTGGTATAGCCGAGGCACCTTCTGTGCATTACATTTTTTGGATGATGGAGAGCTCGAGCGAGCAATAGATGTGATTTTGTTCTTTTCCCCTTTCCCTTTTCTCTCTTTCCCTTTTTCCGTTCTCTTTCCTGGGCCAAAGCACCACCATCGAGTTGATGGATGCCCCATCCCCACTGATAACCAGCCCTCTCATCTCTCTCACACTCCAAGGGAGGAAGCACTTGAGAGCAAACCATCCTCTCCAGAGAGGTCCTGGGACAATGGCAAGCACCAATAAATACCCCAAATCGCCGAGGTTACAGCAAACAGATGGTGTTCTGCTGCACAGACACTCTCTGCCGGGGAAGTGCTGCAAGAAATGACCTATTTGTTGCTTGGTTATCTCCATATTTTACGTTGGAAGCACCATCCATATCCAAGCAGTGTCACTGTTATCCCGGGAATTCCTCATTTCCCGGTGCAGTTGCCGACAGCTCACATTCCCAGCAGCCTCTTGTTGCTGTTTGCTCTTCCCCTTCCAGCTCTCCTGCATGATCAGGCGAAGAGATAAATAACTCCACCTGCACTGCTGATTGAGAGCAAATTAATGTCCAACAATCAAAATATGCCACTTAAAACTGCCTAAAATGTGGAGTTTTTCTCCTTTTCCTTTCTCAAGAACCACAAAATCAAGGCAGCAGGTTATTAGTGGACATTAATTATCTATTTTTAATGAATTAGCTGACCAGCCTGGCTGCTGATGGATTACACCTATGAAATTATATTGCTGTTGAAACACAGGATATGTTTAGATGGCATCAGCCTCTTGACTTAAGGATGGATTTGATTTATACTTCATTAACATAATTCCTAACACACCGCATCTTTGGGAAAGAAAATTAGTGTATAACCAGGAGCTAACAAGTTTAATGGCTTGCTTGAAGGAAAACATAACCATTGACTGTGAATAAGCAACTAGAGGCATTAATATGTTGTTGTTGTTGCTCTTGGGTTTATGAATCTTTATTTGTAGGGAAACATTTCTGCAGTGCTGCTGTGGATAGAGGGGAGAGGTTGGAATTTCCTTGTGTGTGTCTAACTTCGCATCAGGCAGGGAGGCATTGGTGTTGGTGTTGGCCAGGCTGCTCAGGGAGCAAAATGGCCTTGCCAGTGCTTCCCAGTAACCACTGGTGATGACTGGGATGAGAGGTCACTCCAGCATTCTCCTGGATTTGGGTAACAGTGTCTGGACGTGGAGGGGGAGGCGTTGGGCTTCCAGACACCATTCTCATTTATTTCCATTTTGCAAATGCTGTATTTACTGCTGGTTGCCTGCTCAAGTTTTCTATCAAAGAAGGCTTAGTTAAATAGCTGGTGAGCCTCTATTCTTCTCTACTCTCCAAAAAAGGATCATCCTGTTTTTTGTTCTTTAAATTACGTGTTAGCAGACAAACAGCCTGAGAAATCAAAGCAGTCCAAGACATCCAGGTTGGGTACAGGAGTGAAATGAGCCCAGCCAGCAAGAACACATCCTCAGAGGGGTGAGAACTTGAAATACTGGGGTGGAGAGGGGCAGAGGGAGGAGGAGGAGGATGGCTGCCCAAAAACCAGAAAGCACAAACCCTCCAGAACTTTGTGCTTTAAACTGCTTGTGGTTTTTAGTTTGTTGGTGATATTTTAGGGGCTTTTTAATTGTGTTTTGTACCTGCCTGATCCGGAGGGCTCTCGCTCTGGAGGACCCTTCCACTCCCTGCCGGGGCCTGGCAGGTTCTCCTCCTGTTTGGCATGGTGACACCTTGGGCTGTGATTAATGAGGTGCTCTTCCCTGCGCCGTACGAATCCCTGTTAGATTTGGTGCTTATTAATTACAGCACAGCACCGTCAGCACATTTAGAATTGGGGTCCCTGCTTTTCTAATTCCCTTCTTATTTCACGTTCCTTTTTTCCCTGGTTCCCTCTCACCTGTGTCTCCTCCTGCTCGGGGCTCGCTGATGGATGAGGTTTCAGCAGCAGTGGATTCCACGCTGGCTGAGCCGAAGGTCAGCGCTGGGAATGGCTCCAGAAAAAGCAGCTGTTCAGCAATGCCCACCTCAAATCCAGTGTCCAGCTCCCTCCATAGCCTCTCACCCCAAGCCAGCTCCCTCTCTCATGCCCAAGCCCAGGGCTTCTTCACCACTGCATCCTGCATCCCTCCTTGATTTCATTAAACCTTTTATCCTTCAGACTTGGTTTGTCCTCCAAGTTAAAAAACCCCTGCTCAGCCCTGGGGGTGTCCTCAGGGAGAGGTCAGGTTTTATCTGTAGTTATTCTGCTGTTGTCAACACTCTCATTCCTCCTCTCACCCTTAGTTGGGCTCGAGGCAGGACAGTGCCCAGTTTGTATTTCTTCCTAATCCACCTTTATCCAAAAACCTGATCCATGTGATGGGAAAAAGTGAGGACAGTAACAGAAACACTGAGAGTTTTAGCTGGTACTTGGGTTGGGGCAGGTGTGGGTTGTGTGCTGGGCATGGGACAGCCAGTAAAGGACATGGTTTGGCCAGTGAAAGACACAATTTGGCCAGTGAAGGACACAGTTTGGCCACTGAGGTGCAGTTGAGGTGTGGTTGTGCCGATTCCCAGCTCAGACTCAGCCATCAATTGGGATTCAGGGTGGCTGCACCCAAGTGACAAGGCCCAGGCTGTGTCACCATCCCTGGGAGTGCTGGGGGACTCTGGATACCCCGGGAGGGTGGCAGTGCCAGCAGCCCCCGTGCTGTGCCCTGAGTGTCTCCCCAGCAATGGGGACGTGAGGCACTTGCATTCACCTCTCTCGGGAGCAGACGTGCTAACAAATGAACACACACAGCCCTGCCTGCAGTCACTTACCTGACAAAGCCCTGGCAGGAAGGGGCAGGCACGATAACCATGCAAACACAGCCCCCTTACTGAGGCTTTAAAACTTTTCCCTGATAACAGGATTGCTGTTTTATCCCCAGCCACTGTTTAGCTCCTTTACATGACCGAGGTAAACACCACGGTAATTTATACTGTCCTCCCCGATCAGCTTCGCCCTCTTTTACATCTTGCCTTGCAAATAATAAGGCAGCCCACAAAGCCATTTGTTTCCTAATGACAGGGGTTTCCATAGTGAGCAGATTAAGGAGGAGGAGATTAGAAGATTATACACCAGGCAGGACTCACAGGTTTATGGGGCTTTGGAGATCCAACGATTAATGCATTTCATAAATGAAACTTTCTCTCGTGACAGGTAGAAAGGAGGGAAGAGGGTGTTTTAATTGGCAGAATTTATTTAGCAATTTTTATTGAGGAAACTTTGAGCACCCAGACGAGGCTTGTACACTGTACAATTATCAGGGCCCTCTGCTCCAACGTTGATAAGGATTGGTGGATTTGCTCCATGGAATTTGCCGTGGATGAGCCCTGGATGAGCTCTGTGAGCCTTGTCTGCCCAGGCTGAGCCTGTGCCCTTCCTCCTAAGGGTGCTGGGATGGCATTTATTGCTTTCTGTCTTCAGTGGAGGAAAGAGAAAAACTCCTTTTGCATCAGAGGAAGGAGCAGAGCTGCTTTTCCATGGGGGCTGTAGGTGCCAGACAGGGTGTTGTTATTTGTCATGGCACTGTGATCACAGCCCAGCATCTCTGCGCTGGGCAAGGGGTGCCAGGGGATGTTCATGATCTGAAATACAGCAGGGGAGGAAATGGAGATAATGTCTGCGACATGTATTGGGGCAAATATCTTCAGTGGAAGGAGTTCAGGATTCAGGAAGCCCCAAATCCACATAAATCCTATGGAAAGCACCACAGCTGCTAGGGGTGAACGCAGCAGTGTGTCCCTGGAGCAGAGGGGTGCAAGTAACCAAGGAGTGCTTGCAGAATGTTCTAATTCCCCACAGAGAATCCTAGGTTTGCATCAGGAAGCTGAAAATGTAAAACCTGAAAAACTGTGGGAGGGACCCGAAATATCTTTTGTTGCCTTTGGCCAAAAGAAACTGAAAAGGAAAAAAAAAAATGGGTAAGAAACTAAGACAGTGTTCTTCCCTTTAATTTTCTGATGAAAAACCAAAACAGCAGGAAAAGAAAAAGCACTTGCTTTCATTTTGTTGAAAACCCAATTTTCCACGAAAAGTAGGTTTCAATGGAAAATTTCCACCTCTCCCCTCTCCCGTGTGAATTGTTTCAGCACTGGCTGCCCTCTCCCCATCAAAGCCCCTGAGAGCCACCTCAGAGCTGGAGGAGAAGGATGCAAAGAGCCACTTCCAATGACCCAGGAGGACAATTCCGGATGAGGAGCCTGGAACAGGCTGTGGCCACTCTGGATTCTGGCACACCGAGCCACGTCCAGCCAGCCCAGGAGCTCTCCTGGGTTCATCCCTGGTGTCTGTGCTGACCCTGGGCTCACCTGGCAGAGTTCGGGGCCAGGGCAGTGTCCTGGCCTTGCTGAGGCTCAGGAAAATTTGAGGCTCAGGAAATCAGGGACTTGTTTGGCATCAGCCCAGCTCCTCCTCGTGGAGAAGCATCCAAGCCATTCCTCCTCCAGCACACGGGGAAGGGCTCAGGGCAGCTCTGGGACAGGGTTTGGTGACTGGGGCTGACTTGTTCTTCACCTGGCCACAGAGAAGCCATGGATTCCACAAATTCTTTTGGAAAGCCCTTTCCTCTCTCCCTGGAGGTGGATCCTGCAGTCGGTGCCTGCCTGTGCCAGGAGAGACCATTTCCATGATCATCATTCTGCTTTCTTTCCCACTGCTGAAGTTGTTTCCAACTGAGTGTTTAAAGTTAACAATAAGGGCTTAAACCAAGCCAGTCTGGGCTTTTTTAAGCCAGGGTGAGTTGACATCCAGGCATAGTGGGAGCCTGGGCTCCAGAGTGAGGGCTGCACTTTGTCCTTCCAAGACGACTCAATCAACTTTGGCTCCTCAAACAATCCCCAGCCCTGCCAAAAGGGACAATGGAGACAGGACTCCTGAAGCACGGGGCTGGGGGAGCCCTGTCAGCCTGCATTACAGGAATGCTTAAGAGTTAATTAAATTACAATTTGCTATGCTGCCAGTTCACACAAAGCTGCAACATCTGTGGAGAGCTGAGGGGAGCTGGGCAGGGCGATGCTGTCCTGCCTCTGGGGCTGGGATCTCCACCTGCTCTCTGGCAGCCTGGGAGAGAAGCACAGCACGAATGAAAAGAGCCTTATTTCTGATTCAGTAGTGTCTCTGGCTATTTGCTTTAGTTTTAAACATCTTCAAGTGGAACAGGAGCCGAGTGAGGCTTTGCTCCAGGTCCCAGGAGCTAACTGGCACATCAGGTAAAGTTCAGCAGCGCCAATTTGTAAAATAATTTTTAAAAAAATATGCTAGAAAAATATTTTTAGGGACTTTCCGCATTTTTGTTAAGCTCTTGAAACTCAGTTTTTTATGACTTTCCTCCGTGACCACCGGTTTTACACATATATCAAATGCTCTTATTTTCCCTTGAATCCAGGAGCAGAAGCTTTAGCAAACTTGTAAGACTCTCACAAGAGGACACAGAGCCCCAGCAATGGTTTGGAAGTCCATAGGCAGGATTGTTGTGTCTCTGTATCCCTGGATTTCACTGCTCTCAAGGCAGAGGGCTCTGAGTTTGTAAGTCTTTTGAATCTGCTAGTCAGTCTCTCTGATTTTTCCTTCTGTTTTTCTGCTTGTAGCCAAATTATTAAAGGCTGAGAGCAGGAGCTTCTCTCCAGACGAGTGCAGGCACATGCTCACAACCTGAGGAGTAGCAGGCGAACACTTCTGCGGTAATAAGCTCCATGCTGTGCTCAAAAAGGGCACTTAATTTTTCATTCTTAAATGCTGTGATGTTCTTGTCTTCCGGCTTCACCAAAACTCCTCCATGGAGATGGATGGGCCATGCAGAACACAGTTATCAGAAAGATTAAGCCAGGACTTGTCATTTTTTATATCAGCGAGCAGTCAGGTTGACGAGTGATGTCCTCTTAGCTCCTGGGATGCGTCCGGCACCTTTAGTGCCAGTAGTAAAAAGGACTATAAAAAATACCATAGAAGAAAGGGTAATGATGAAATTTAACTGCTCCCTAGCACACACCTGGGGTCTAGTAATCTGGGAATGGGGGGTTCAGGTGCTTCATCTTTTACTGCCTTGTCCTTGTCTGTAAGTTTAAGGTCCTTCCACTGAACCATAACATATTGTGGTCACTGCCAAGAGCCAGTCCTTGGCCCCTGGGCAGCCCGGGCAGACAGGCAGGGACAGCTCAGTGCAGGCAGGGGATGCTGAGCACTTCTGCCTCCAGCCAGCTGGAGGAGGAGGTGCTCAGCTTGGACAGCTTCACCCCAAACGGGGCCATTTGTGCTGGGGGCACCCTCAGGGCACTTTCCTCCCTCTCGCTCGCTTCTTGTATCAGCCCAGGGAGCGTGGTCAGACCCAGTGGGTGCTGCCAGCTCTGCCAGGGCACCCGGGGTGGCACAGACACCTGGGCAGGTGAGTCCCTCAGCATCTTGCAAAGGCCGTGGAGGCAGCTCCGTGTGCTGTACACACCCAGTCAGCATCACTTTAACATATCTCAGGACTGCGGCCCGCCCCAGTGTTATTAATCTAGGAAACAACTGATACTAAATGATCATGCTACATTAAATTTATAGACCCTTGCATATAGCTGCTATTGATCTTTTCTCAAGCATCATAAATATGTGATGGAGTGTGGATGGCGATGCTTTCCCCCCTCTCCATTAAAGGTGGTTAAACTTTTCATCTCTGGGGCGGAAATGGGCGATGGGTCTCTGCGGGCAGGGGCAGCCCGGCCAGATCATTTGTATTTTAATTACTGAGAGGTGGAGAAAGCTTCAGCAGAACAGGAAGGAAGAGCATTCCTGCTTTCCCTAACTTGCCTCTTTTCCTTGCCCAGGACCTGTCACTTTTCCTTATCCATCTCCTGTCTCCATAGGGATGCAGTGGTGTGGTTGTTGTTAATCCCACGCTCCCGATCCTGGCCACTGCTTTCAGGCACTTCAGAGCAGGGGGATCATTTACAGGAGCCCAACCAGGGCTGGTGCTGGACTCAGGAGAGCAGCTTTGCCACACACAGGTGCTGTCCAGCACCTCTGAGGCTTTTCCATGGTGTCCAGCATGTGCCACCCTGGACAGCCAAAGGACACCACACCCTGCACAGCCCGAGGGGCACAGGCTGTGCAGGGGCTGGGAGGAGGACACCCAGCACCTCCAGGGAAACACCCAGACCCTCAGGTACTGCTGCGATACAACCAGGGAAGGGAGATTTGCAAATCATCCTTCAGCATAGCCTGGAACAACTTATATCCTAGAGCCATCTAGGGGCGAAATCCCAGCTCCATGGAGCCGAGGGGAGCCGTGCCGTTGGGTTCAGAGGGGTCAGCGCTGGGGAAGCAGCGAGGTTGGCACTCTCATATGACCTTGTGGGTCCCCCAAAGCCATGCTGAACGATTGGCACAGTGAATATCTGTCTGCTGATGCTGCTGCTCTGGCACCGGGGAGCGGCAGCGCTCGGAGCAGGGGCTCTGCCAAGCCTGGGCTGAACAAAGGCCCTGGAAAATCAGCTGAAAATCTTTTGGCTTTCTTGCTTCTGCTGATAGTTTGTGATGTTTTTCAAGTGCACATCAAGAAGCTGGTGCTTGAAAGAGCCTTGACAGGATGAAAAGTACAAAGCCCTGTATTGAAAAGGATGAGTAAAGAATGTTTGTAAGTTTAGAAACAAAAGCAAACCTTGACTGAGCCCCCCTGTGCAAGCCCAGGAAACACCTCTGGCTGTGCCTGGGAGGGCAGGGGGGCAGCAGGGGCTGTCCCTGCCCCATGCCTGGGTGTCACTGTCAGTCAGGTGCCCAGCTCCTCTCTCCTGCCTTTCCTGTGCCTTTGGCTCTTTCCCTTGCAAATTCCCCAGGAGCTTGAGCTCGGATTCAGAGACATCCCACAGCTCTATTGCACCGCTCGTGTCTCAGTTCCCTGTGTGAAAAATGGGGTCAGGGATGCTGCTGCAGAGGAGCTGAGAACACAGGTGAGGGTTCTGGGGATCCTGGGGACCCTGGGCCAGGAGGTGCCACCAGTGTGCCCAGTGTCCTCCCGACAATTAGTTCCACTTGTGATGGCAGAGAGGGGATAACTGGTGAGCAGCACAATACCCTCAGTCTAAATTATTCCTCCTCCTCCTCCACAAATGTCATAGCAGAGATTAGCCATCATGTGTCCTTAAGTATCCCATTTATCCCAAATGACTCTGAGCATGTTAACTGCATTTAGATTAAAATGAGCCTTTATACCCACAGCATCTCCCCGGGCTGGCCCAGCCCCTGCCCAGCCCCATATTCCCCAGTTTCAGAGCTGAGGATGGGGGGGTACCTGGGAGCACAGCGCTGTCACAGCAACTCCATTTGCCCACATAAACATTTTTCTCCCTCCTGTTCCAGGACAACTTTAATCCCTACAAAATTCTCTTAATTTTGATTTGCCAATCACGGATTCCTTTTCAATTAACCTCCAAAAGCACCAATTAAAGAGAATAGTGCCACGATCACGTAAGAACAGGCTATGCCAAACCCTCTGGAAGTGTTTTAGCACCAAAAATTGATGATGAAGGTCAAAAGCAGGTTGCAAGGCAGAGTGAGCTTTGAATGGGAAACCCCTGAATTAATGTAAGCACGAGCCCAGAAAGTCTTCAGAAAATTGGAGGTAGATTTAATTAAGCTCCTAATTATACAGCCAAGTTTGTATAATTGAACCCAAACAGCTTCCTTGTCTTTGTGACTCCCTCCAGAAAGGATTGCTGGTTCCCACTGGTCCCAGTCCACCTCCCAGAGCCCCACAGTCCAAACACCGGGCAGAGGGCAGAACAAATCCCCATCCATCCCAGTGGGAGCATCCAAATCCCAAACCGACCCCAAGGCCAGCTGGGGACCACCACCACAGCACGGGGTGGGTGTGCTGAAGGCCACCAAGCCTCAGGAGCAGCTCATCCCTGTTGCCTTCCCTGCCATGTGGGAGCCACGGCGAGTGGTGACGCCGCTGCTGGAGGGGACAGATGGGCCCTGAGCACGTCAGTGCCGTGCTGGTGTGGCTGAGTCACCAGCACTGCAGCAGCAAGGCAGAGAACCAGGTTAGACAGCAGAACACAGCAGAACTTGGAGGAGCTTTTCTCCTCTCGTTAACATCCCCCGGGGCCCGCGGTCTCTTTAGTGCTAACACAGTAACGAAGGCCACAGCCTATTAATTGCAGTGACAATGATAAAGGAAGAGTCAGAAGCAGCTATTTGTCTTTCATGTAACCTCGTGCATCATCACAAGATAAATGAAAACTCATTTTCTGCTTTGATTCAGTCTAATTTTTCAGGGCCCCCGAGGCAGGTTGCAGGAACTGTGTTGCTTCATCCCCATAAAAGTGCTGGCCCCGGGGTTCAGGGGTCAGGGAAAGTGCAGGGCCAGGAGCGCCTGGCCCTCCCCAGCCTCGCAGGGGTGACGTAAAAGGAGGAAGGGGTCTGCTGCTCATCATCATTAAATCCCCATTGGAAGGTGTTGGCCGGGCCCTGATGGATGAGCCACGTGGCAAAGGGACTCCCTGTGCCCAGCACCCCTGGTCACCTTCCCAGGGGACCTCGGCCAGCCCTGGGTGATGCCTCCCTGTCCATACACACAGGGCAGGGGAAGTCTGGGGAAGGATTTCAGGGAATACACCTCATCCTAGCCATCTACCCAAAATTACTGCTCCCAAATACGCGGGGGGGTTGGGATAGAGAGTGGGATGATGCTTTGAAGTCGTCGATACTTTGAGACTCAAACCTGCTCAGGGTGCTCCATCTGTGCTGTGACCTGCTTAGCAAGGATGTCATTCCAGAAACTCCATTCCTTGGTGTGAAGGGAGCAAAACGCCCCAAAATTACATCAGCTGCTGTCCCCATCTCTCACCCAGCAGCCTTGTCCAGCTTTCCTGCCATTTCACATCCCCTGTTCTCCCAGGACATCTCCTGTGGGAGCACAGAGCCTTGAAACTTCATCTCGTTGGTCTCAAGGGGTTGCCTCAGGCTTGGAGCACCCTGTTCATCCTGGGTTGTCCTGGGTGGGACCCTCACTCTGTAAAAAGGCTGGTCCAGGCTGGGAAGGAATCTGAGAGCTGGGCAGGACATACAGAGAGATATCTCTTTGCCAGAGATACGGAGTGAAATTCCTCATTGAGGCAGAAAAATTAAAAAAGAAAAAGGGGAACAAGGCAAGTTTTGTAAGGAATTAACCCATTCTAATGGGAATCAAACCCCCATCATGCAAACTGCTCACGCCTCTTCTGAAAATTTTAGTCTTAACAGTGTACAGTACATTAACTTGATTAATCAGAATATAATCTTGCCTGCATGCTGCACTGGTGTCTTCTCCAGCGATCCTCAAAACAGCTTCCCCCTCTCACGCTACGTAACACACATTCCCCTCCTGGTACCGACTGAGCTCAAAATAGCCCCAGCCTTGGCCACGCTGCTCCCTCCCGGCCCTCCTGGCCCAGGGCTCGTGGTGGCACAGACAGGGGCTCCCATATGTCCAGGTTTCCCAGCCTGGAAACTCTGCCCAGCCAGGACTGGCGGCCGCTGGCCCCGTGCCCGGATTTGTGGGCATCCGGCTGCCCACTCGGAGCGGCAGCTCCAGCCGAGCTCTCGGATGGCTGCAGCAGGGTCCAGAGCAGCTCCCTTGGAGCCTGGGAGTGACAAAATCCCTGCTTGGAAAAGGGGAGGGCAGCTGAAGGGAAGGTGATTGTGGCTGAACACCTCCAGCAGCCCCAGCCCAGCTTCTTCCCAGGCAGTGCTGGAGCCTGGCAGGGCTCTGCCATACAAATAACTCTGAATTTTAACTCGCAGTATCATTGGCTTCCTAAATGCTGGGTAAGAAAATATCACCAGGGCCTTTCCCCAGTGCTGATTTACTGGTGGCTGCTCCAGCTGAGGCCAGCAAGGAGCCTGATCTGGGGGAGATTTGAATGTTATTGGCATTCATGAATTTTCGCTTTGTTCTTTTTTTTTTTTTAAGGGAAAACAAAACTTTGGAAATGTTTAAACTTATCTGGGAGTATTTCATAGCCTGGGATTTGGGGACAGCAGCTGAGCAGTCGGGTTGGAGCTTCTCCCTGTGGTGTGGGCACATCCCTGTCCTGGAATGGGGCACTGCCAGCAGTTCCCTGTGCAGTTCCAAGGCTCCTTCAGGATTTGAAAACTCAAGTTATTTAACAGTTATGTCCTGCATGAGAAGTGCTTTAAGGACTTCAGCTCATCGCTCAGTTGAGATGCTGAAATGATGACCATAAGGGCAACAGGAGCTCACCCAGCTTTGTCTGGGTGAAAATCCATCCCTGCTGAAAGCAAGAGGTTCTTCCAGGGCTGGGATGTCACTAATCCATCTCCTGGGCAGAAAAGCTCTGTTTTTCTCCTGGAGCCTCACATCCAGCCCCACAAAGGGGTGTGCAGGGAGATTGCCAGGAGGCTGTAGGTGTGGTGAGGAGGAGGAGCAGAGTCGGGGTCAGTCCCAGCTTCCCTGGCATCCTCCATCCCCAGGTTGTTCCTGAGGTTTCCTTCTATCAAAGCCCACAAACAGTTTTAAGAAGAAAGCCTAATTTCCCACACCGGCATTTCCTGAGGGGATTGTGTTTCATTTGGAGGACTTTTGGCTTTGCTTTTCACCCTTTTGAAGTTAGTTATTATCAGGGTTCTGCGGTTCCTTAATTATTCTTCTCAGAAGCACAGAGAAAGAGGCATTTTTCATCTGAAAATAAGGCAGGAGCCATTGTTATCTGGATTTTCTCCTTTGTAACTTTTATTTAAAGAAACAGAGAGAGAAGTGGCACAGCAAAAAGGGACTTAGAGAGCAAAATGAGAAATAAAGACCAAATAAACAGAAATTCTTCAGCAGCAGGATAGGAAATGTGTATTTCTCTTTCGTTTTCTTCTGTTCATCCCGGAGGGGGGAAGGCTTTGCTAACACATTCAAATGAATTTGATATTCAATCAATGAAGATTAACTTGCCCAAGGTAAGATGGTTTTTACATTCATAAGGAAGTCAAATACGATTATGCATATGAGGAAATTATACAGAGATGAGTAGAGTATAATGTATGATAATTATTTGAAAGGATATACTTACACACTGATTAGCATATCTTGAAGACCAGACAGAGATGGAAGAATAGAAGGTAAAGAGATTCCTCAAGATGAACAAACTGTATAAAACTCACTCCCCAAAAATCATAGAAGTTGGTTAGAAATAGCATTTTCTTATGGATGGCAACCTTAAAAAAAAAAATCCCTCACAAGTTCACCTCTTGATTAGAAATATTTTTAAAAAATTATTCAAATCAAGCATGTGGAACTTGGCTGAGAATATCCCTCTGCAGAGGGAGGATGGACACAAAGAGATGAAAGGGGAAGGCCAGCAGGACATCCACGTGCCTTTCCCAGTGTGGAGTACACCTTGTGAGCTGCCTCTCCCACCGGAATGGAAGAGCAGGAAAGCTTTTCCCAAGGGAAGGCAGCTCCAGCTGTGCCAGGATCCAGCACCATTGGCTCCACCAGAGAGCCAATTCTCACATTGGCTGAGAATGGCTGGGCCCTGCACTTTGGCATGGTTTGGTTTTTCCTTCCTGGCTGGTGTGATGGGAAAACAGCATTCCCATCTTTCCAGAGCCAAAATATTTCTCTTTTCTCAGAGAAAAAAAAAAAAAAAAAAGGAAAAAAAGAAAAGAAAAAAATCTGTCATCCGAATTTGTTGGAATTTGTTGGCAGGACCCTCGGTGCATGGAGGTGTGGAGAGAGCAGCTGAGGTGGGGTTTGTGTTAAATAGGGGAGAAATTTTGGAGCTGCTTCAGCGAGGGCAAAGCAATGAGCACAGCTCCATCAGTGAGCCCCAGCAGCTCCCGTGGTGTTGGGGACCCTACGGTGATGCCTTTCCCTGGTCTTAAAATGAAAACCAAAACACGGCTTGTGGGGAAAAGGGGTTTTTACCTCTTTATTTCAGGATCCTTGGATCATTCTGGCATCAACAGCAGGGAGGGTTCTCCAGGCAAGAGGCAAGGGGACTGTGAACCCTTCCTAGGGCAGGGCAGGAGGATATGTCCTGCAATGAGAATATTCCCTTGTCTGGGGGTGGTTGTTTAGTGTTGGGTGATGACCTGAGGCTGTCTGGGGTAGGCAGTGCTTGCTTCTGCAAGGGGATGATCCACAGCTTGTGGGACAGCAGAAGATGCTCCAACAGTGTTTGGGATCAGGGGGCTGGTGGATGTTTCGTTCTGGAACCCAGAGAGCGTTTGAGGAATCCTGGGTGCTGTGGGAGGTGGGCTGAGGACGGGCAGGGGCAGATTGCTCCAGTGCTGTGGGGGCTCAGCTTCCCTGAGCAGAGCCCCATGGACATGGGGTTGGCTTCTCCCCTGTGCCAAGCAGCAGGACAGCAGCACAGCCAGGCCCCCTGACGTGG
>VZRF01009957.1:0-29859 GCA_013396875.1 Vireo altiloquus
AAAAAAAAATTAAAAAGAAATGTTTGCATAGCTGCTGTCTCAGCCAAATTCAGTAATCCTTTTCCTTTCTATCTTACCAGAGAATTGCATGCTAGCCTATTCATTTTATGAAGAAGGGTAACAGCAAAATTGAGTTTTGGGCAAACAAGATTAAAAGGTAGCAACAGTATTTTACAGTGAAAGAGGATTAGACATTGTAGGAATTATTTTTGAACGAGTTATATGGTCTTCTAGTTGGACTGAGGTGTTGTTACATGTGTATATTACACATATAAAACTAATTGAAACAGTTAATTTGTTTTCAGTCACTGATTTCCATTACTAAGCCATTAAACATACAAAAAGTAGTATGGAAGCTTATGGCTGAAGGCTGGAGAGACAAAGAGAAGGAGAGTTATAACTTTGTCTCTAGTGAGCAAAAAAGGGAAAGAGGCAAAGAAAAAGTAAAAAGAAAAAAAGAAGTAAAAGCCCCCCATCATTTAAGATATGCCCAATCACATACTTGAAGAGTCTCTCAAGTAACTATTTAAATCTGGATTCAAGACAGAAGACAACTTGTAGGGGAAAAAAAAAAGATTAGAATCTTCTGGAGTTAACTTGTCCCATTTCTGCCAATTTTGTATTGACTCTGAAAGAACCATTTTGTAGGTTTCCAGCAGCTTATCAGTCAGTCCTCCAGCAGTGAAATTAGGGAGGCTACTGAGGAAAAGAGTTAAAATAAATAATGGAGAGGAAATTATTTAATTCTTTGCTTGAAAAAGTGATTATTTTTAGATTACCTAGAATATTTTTTAGAACAAGTGTATTAAAAACTCATGCCTATGGCTCAATTCAGATCATATTTTTTTCTTCCTATCAAGGATTCATTAAATCTTTGATTAGGTTAGATAATTCAGATAGCTTTCTTAAGAAACAATAGAAAATGATACAACTGATTAAAGAATTAGTTATTTATGGTTTAAGGCCAACTTTTGAAGGCAGTCAAGTAGAAGACTAAAATCTGAAATCTATTTGAGAGCTTTCTGTCTGATAACTGATAAATAGGTGCAATATACAAAAGACATGCACATTCTCCTATGGCCAGGTTTGTTTGAGTGGTTACAGCATACTCCAGTTAAAAATTTAGTGCTGTCTGAATGCCTCTTAAATTATAAATAGGGAACATCTTCCTAACAAGAGCTCTGTGTTGTTCTGTCTCTTTCCTGAGTGAATGACTCACATTTTCAGTTCCCCTTGCTCATGGTATCTCAATATCTTCACATCTAAACACAGCTACAATGTTCGTCTGGGGTTCAGCAGTGAAGTTCAGCTAGAAACAGTGCAAATAGATTTCCTACTTCATTGCACATTATTTTAATTTCTTCCCTAAAAGAAATTTTAAAAATGTAATGTGAATACATTTGTTTAAACTCTTAAGAGTCTATAAAATAATGCAGACATCTTTTTTTGGAAAGTGTCAAAGAATTGGATTACAGTACCTAAATAATGTAAAAGTATGTGCTTAGTACGTGAAAAAAAAAGAAAACTGCTAAAGTTCAGGCTTTATTGTCTTTATTTCCATGGTCTTTTATTTGGGAAAGTAAAACAATTACAGCCAAAAATTAGCTCATGAAACAGAGTCAGGAGTCCACAATAAAATTGTACCATTAATAACAAGACTCTCCAGGTTCTGTCCAGATCCATTTCAGATGTTTTACCTGGAAAGGATTTGAGAAGTCATCTTTGGATACAGAATAATCCCAATAGCACAGGGATGCACCAAGAAACAAGGATGGTTAACTGAACTAATAACTTAGTACACTTTAGGGATAAATGACTAAATATATTTAAAAAATGGAAAAAAACCCTTAAGTAACTACCAATTCCTGTGCTGATGATTGCAGCACAAAATGAGACACAAAAAGGAACAGTAAGAGGAGTAATACCTTTTTCTTTTTTCTTGCTCTTCATCATCCAGAAGGATCCTGGAATACCTATTCCAAAAAGCTTTTTGTGAGCAACTAAAAGGTAATATAGGAATGAGCTTCAAGATTAAGTTTTTCTATAGCATCTTAACAAGTCTTACAAATAAATTGTACCTTGACCCTGTATCTCTTCACTGTAGCAAGACTTTTAACTTTGTGATATTCTGAGAAACAAGTTGGCTAAACCACTGTCAATTAAACAGTTTAAAAATAGGTTCATATCTTGCAGAAAACTCATCAACAGGGCAGTTAGCAGAGGTTCACACCAAAAATAAAGCAAACTAAAGCAAAAAAGCATAATGAATGAAGTCAGCCAAATGTCTTTCCTGCGTTCAGTCTTTCTTAATACTTTCATTAATGAGTTAGATAATGAAGGACTTTCCTTGAATTTGAAGTCAATATGAATACAGGAGGCAGAAGAAAGGTGCACAATTTGACTTCACTGCTGCCAGGAAGGATGTGATTTAAAAAATTCTCTTGACTAATTGAAGTTATACCCTGAATTATGTATAGGATGTAATTCCGTAATGGGAAGAGAAAATTTTTATTAGGTAAGAATAATCAGCTATGCAAACACAAGCACTTAGCAGTGGAATTGCAGGTCTCTAGGAAAAGATGTGTGGGTTGTAAAAGGAGATTTATTTGAAGCCTGTGGAGACAGGATAAGTATACCCAATATGTTCTAAAAGCTTCCATAAAAAGAAGACAGTGTATGTGCTCCACATTCACTCAAGATGGGACAAGAAATAATTAAATTAAACTGTATCAAGGAACTTTCATTTCAGGTGTCAGTTGAAAAGAATTCTAAAAGTAATAATCAACTTAGGTGCTCCTGATTCGCATGCTACTGGTAATTTTAAAGAACTTAATTAATAAGAGAAGATTGGTGTGGATTTGGCCTTGCCTTGGGGTATTGAGTCAGGGTCAATGACTTCTTGAGATAACATGGAACTCTATCTTCTATGATTATCAACTAATCTGTCCTCAGCCCTGCACATTTTTGTTGGAGAGAACTCAATCTTTCATTTCATCAACAGTTAAATCACAGTCTTTTCCCTACCTATAAACTTGCAATGTGCTGAAATATGAGTTTCAAATGCCATTTATGTTATTTGTCCTCCTGGTGCATGTTTAATGGCCACTGCCACTAATAGTATGCAACAACATCTTATTATTACAATCTCATGAGAGCAAAATGCCAAGAACTTTAACAGCTTTAAGCTTAGAATCAGCGAAGAGCTGTCATTGTTTCTTCCATCATTTTTATTTTTGTAAAGTTGGAGAGAATATTCTCCTGCCTCGTTTGATGTGTGTCATCAACTGCAAAATCAGAGCTAACTGCAGTTTTCATACCCTGGAAACCAGCATGTCAGGAACTGAGCTGCAGTCATCAGTTAAATTAGCTCTGAGCACGCTGGGCTGCAATGCTCTCATAGTATTAATTTTTCATAAACAGAAGTTGTTTCAAAGAATACAAGCCATTCTAACTTAGAATAATTTCTTAATATCTTCTTTTACTGTCTTAAGATTTTGCATTTGTAGCTTGCATGTTCCATGACTTGGAACAACATAAAGCCTGTGTAATTTTTAGATTACATAGGAGAGCCTTATATGCCATTTAGCCAGGGTCTTCTTGAAGGGAAATTGAAATAGTATGACATGACTTTTACCTTGTTGATCATATCAACTGTTGTTATATGCCCAGCATTGAAACATTTTTTACTGCTTAATCATGGACATACCAATCAAGACCACAGCTAGAGATAAATAACTTAATGCGAAAAAAAGATAAAAAAGTTAAAATATAAAAGATCATTGATATATCCTTGGCTTTGATAACTCATTAGAAAGCAGCTTTCCAGAAAGAGACATGAGGGCACAACAGACAGCAAACTGAAGAGCAGTTGTCACTGCCCCTTTGTAATGAGCAAGGCCAAGCATATTCTCTTTTTTTATTAGCAAAAGTGTGACCAGGAGGCCCAGGCGAGTGATTCTCCCCTTCTGCTTCTCTGTATTTAACTTAAAACTTTCCAATATATGAAAGACATTAACATACTGGAGCATGTTCAGCAGATGACCACCAAGAAAAGTCAGCAGAGCATCTCTTGATGTACAAAGGAAAGCAGAAAACTTGACTTTTTCATCTTGAAGAGCCTCAGCTGAGAGCTCATTGCTCCCTAGAACTCCCCACAACTGGAGCATATGGTAAAGAAGCATCCAGTTCTCAGAGGTATGCAGTGAAAAGGTCAACCAAGCTCATGCTGGAACAATCATTTTAACTATGATATTAAAAACAAATTATAGAATCATAGAATGGTTTGGGTTTGGAAGGAACCTTAAATTTCATCTAGATCCAACCCCCTGCCATGGGCAGGGACACCTTCCACTAGACCAGGTTGCTGAATGCCCCATTCAGCTTGGCTTTGAACACTTCCAGGATGGGGCTTTCCCATCTTCTCTGTGAAACCTCTTCCAGGGCCTCACCACTCTCACAGTAAAGAATTTCTTCTTAATATCTAATCTGAACCTCCTCTCTTTCAGCTTGAAGCTGTTCCCCCTTGTCCTATCAATGTGTATCCCCATAGAAAGTCCCTCTCCAACTCTCTCATAGCCCTCGTTAGGTACTGGAAGGTGCTGTAAGGTCTCCTTGGAACCTACTCCAGGCTGAGCAACTCCAATCCTCTCAGACTGTCCTCATAGGAGAGTTGCAGAATGGCAGAATTTGCCCAGAGATGCTGTGAAAACTCAATCCATGTAGATTATCAAACCTCAGGGAGACAAAATTGATCAACTTGATCAACATGGGCCTGCTTTGAGCAGAGATTTGGACTGAAGGTGTCTTCTGCTCAGCAACACTCCTTGGTTCTATGCTGTATCATGTGCTTTTATTATATGCAACAGACCTTTTGAATTTCTTATGTCCGTTAACTCCATGAAGTCTGGGAAAAGATTCCCACAAAATATGTTTAGGAGGAATGCCTGGTTTTGACCATTCCCATTCAAAAAAGAAAATTTCTCATTTAGCTCTGCCAGTTAAAACCTGTTCTTCTAAAGGGCTATGAGGTGAATTAGTGCACTTCTAAGTCATTTGTCTCTTAGGTTATTCTTGTCCTTTCAAGATTTTGTGCCATGAAGATGACTTCTAAGCATCCTATTTCTCCTCTTTTTTTTTTGCCTCTCCATAAGATTAAATACCTTAGATTGGGGTGAAAACATCTATTGCAAGAATTATTTGACTTCCACTCTCTTGAGAACAAAAAAAAAGGGGACAGAAGCCTTCAATTAAGCTTTCTTAATGACAATTCCATTACTGATAAACAATGAAAAGTGGCAACATCAGTTTGAAAGAATGTGTTTTTTCAAAAAACTCTCAACCCTGGCACATTATTCATCAGTCTCTTCTGAAAATGTGTTATTACAAATAAATAGCAGTGAATCCAAAAGATTAAATCTAATCACTGAGAAAAGTTATACTCTGGTTTACAAGGTTTGACCTTTCAAAATTATAACTACAGCACAGTGGAAAATTATATATATAAATATAAAACTTATACCATTTCTCCAGGGAATTACTTGCACAATACAATACAAATAGAGTGTATTTAAAGAGAAAATTGAATTTGCTATCTGTGTAATCTTGAGATGAAAATACACTAAATAAACCACTCTAGTACAAAGTTGTCGGAGACTTCATGGGCTTCAAACTAGAAAATGTTTATGCAAAATTCAATTTCAGTTTTCTATTCACACTTTAAAACATAAACATTTGTCAGTGTTACAGTATTAAACTGCCTTTTTCACAGCTCTGGAAATAGCAAAGTAATGTTTCTCATTCTGTTTGAATATCACTTGCTGCTTTGCAATTCTTGCCCTTCATCTCTGATTTTTAACTGTTGAAAAGTTTGAGAAAAGCAGATGAGAATGTGTGCAGAAATCAGGTAATGCTGCATGTTTTTTAAAAAAAACCACAGGAATGACATTCTATCAGTGAAATTCTGGAGCTGGTGCAATTTGCAATGAAACAAACTCAGCTAGACATGCATGCAAATCTCAGACATCATGAACTGCAATTCACTGGTAGAAGATTTTTATATCAAACCTCAACTTAACCTACTGAAATTTGTATCACTTCCTAAATAGGATTTTCCAAAAAACCTAAGGGAATTAATTTCATGTCTCTCACTAGAAAAAAGAACGGAATAGTGCTAAAAGAACAAAACCATAAAACATATTTAGGCACTTGGTGATGCAGACAGATACCTTCAAAAAGTGTTTGAGAGAGACTCGGGCCCTACTGGAAGCTGCACAAAGGACAAGGATTCGTAAGAATGCAGATGTTATACGGAACTGCTACTCTCCGACCTAAAAATTCAGATTCTCAAAACATTAATGAGCTGCCACATAACCCTATGAATGAAATGTAGCATTGGTAACATTAAAAAACAGTAAAGTTGCCAAAGTACCTAAAACATCTATTTCTTGACAAATGCAGCATGGTTCAGCTAGTGACTTACATGAGAACCACATGCTAGAAAAGACCACCCCTTCAAAACTGCTGTGAAACAGAGGAAACTCAGGAAAAGAGGAAGTAAATGACAGTGTTTGGCAGAAGTATTTGACTTCAGAAGCTTATTGGAAGTGATCTGCATTTCTATGTCAAAAAGCAAGTTCAGTAACCATTTTAAACTCCTGTATTCAAAGACCAGAGAAAAGCACTTCAGGGCAGCACATTCACACATGGCTGAAAGTTGGAGAAGCTTTCATATCACTCAAAGCAACTTCTCCAGCTGATTAATAAACTGCCCAGAGATATTCCAAAGGGATCTCTCTGTCACACACTGTCTTCATCCACTGTTGTGACCTGAGAATGCAGGATCATTGAAAAGAGTGAAGAGGGGAAAAGTTCTCCTAGGTTGGTGCAGAAAGCAATGATTTTTTCCAAGAACCTCTTCCAAAGAAATACTTTACACTTGCCCATCTCCCTGCCATGTACATAATTTTGATTCATTGAGTAAGGCACTTCAATTTGAACCTTCAAGTTCTGAGCATATTGGGGGCATTCATTTTCCAAAGCTCCCTCTTTCTGGAAGCTGAAATATTTCAGCTCAGGAGTTCACAGGGTGGGAGGCACAGCAGCTTGTTGTGCTCTTTAGCTGGGTTAATCTCCCCTTACTAACTTCCAGAAGAAGTGAGTAGCTGCACAGTGAATATGGATGCAGCACTCCTTAGCAGCTGCTCTTGGACTTAAGATGGCTGACAGGTACCATAACAAACCTTAAATTCTTTCTTTTCCTTAGCAATGCACTTATGTAAGGTCTACTGGTGTAGGAAAACCCTTCTCAACCTTCATATCTCCTTATCCTTATCTCAATCACTTTATCCAGCAGAGCTGTTCAATGCTACATTTTAAACAGGGTCCAAAAGGCTTCCAGCACTGTTGTGAGTAATAAAAGAGCCTTGGAAACAGTTCATGTCTTTCTGTCATGTTTGAGTTTCCACCCTTCCAGAGTGTATCGTCATACTTTCTTTGTTATTGCTGCTGAATAGTTCAGTAATTTTCTGCTTTTGCAGCTCTAACTTTTTTCCATGAGCTTGCAGCAAGTTCCCTCCCCATCCTACCCAACATCACATGAACACTCAAGGGTGTTGATCTGGAGAAGACACTGGTATAATTCATAATGTCCATGGCAATGAGACCTTTTACAAGTCAATGGTTCCTACTATAAGACAAAATGTAGAAAAATTACACAGACTACTTCAGCACTTACTATCTGCTTAACAAACCACTTACACAAGTGCTTGGCTGAGCACAGAGATACTTTACTGACTTATAACTTCAGAGGTACAGGAGAAGCACAGACATAATTAACC
This sequence comes from Vireo altiloquus, assembly GCA_013396875.1. Classification (NCBI taxonomy): domain Eukaryota; kingdom Metazoa; phylum Chordata; class Aves; order Passeriformes; family Vireonidae; genus Vireo; species Vireo altiloquus. The sequence continues at coordinate 7,836 of VZRF01009957.1, forward strand.
TGCCAAACCTGCACAGAACTTCTACTCCTGAGATTATTAACTTTAAACTTCTTCTTTGTCAAGAAACATCAATTAACTTACCACAAGAAGCATAGCTGGGAAAACTACATCTCTCCTTTAATGGTTTGATTTTGTCTGTTAGTTTCTGTTTCCAGTTCACAGCCCAATAAAAGAAATTCCCTCAGTGTGCTTGATGTACACCTGAAAACATTGAATAAAAGTGATGTCTCCTGTTTCTGCTCCTTATTAACTCCAAGTGGACAGCAGCCCAAAAGACAAGAGGATAAAACCTTCAGAAGGATGAAAAACTTAAAAAAGATACATAATATTAGATTTGGACCCATTCTATGCAACTCACCAAGCGTGATGTCTGGAATGTTTTCAAATAATTTGTTACCCTCCTTGTCCTGGGACAAAGGCATCACACTAGCACTACCTTCTTGGAAATAAACAGTCTTAAGTTTAGTATTTGGATCATCTTTACTACAGTCTGTGGGAACAAATTGATGGCTGTTTATCCTGAAAATTGAGGTTTCTTGGCAATTGTCAAAGCTCACAAGAAATCTAGGACCATTTTTGGAAGAGGCATTAAACCTGATGTTTTACACACGGAACTATTAACTAGCCATTATCACTGGAAGAATACTGAATTAAAAGCCAGTAAAAAATCCTTCAGATGAAAAAATAAGAATTAATAGTAGCCAATCTGAGATAATCTAGATCATTCAACCTGTCCATATTAGACATTAAAGCATTGGGTTTTGCAGCTTTTTTAAAGTGGTTATACTTGGTAACTCCAGTGATGCCTCTTACTTACATCAGTATCTTTTTTAAAATATTATTATATAAACTTACAAACCTCTTGGATTTAACTGCACCCTAATTACACATATTTTTTCTTATTCACTCACTACTTTTCAATGCCAAGACATGCTGTGTTTGTTTTATCAAAAGTAGAGCTCTGAAATTCCATATCTAGAACGTTTCATTTCAAACACAGGGTATTTCAAATAAGACCCATATTTGGGCCACAACCACAGTTTGAAAGAGAAGGGTTAACAAGCCTCCAGAACTGGTAAAATGTACCTATTCTGTTGTTAACTGCTTAAAAAAATAAAGGTGAATGAAAGTCATTAATCAATGACATGTAAATTTGACTTACTTTTCTGTTGTGTTAAAATGCTTGAGCAAAGTTTGCAAGGTTTATAAAAAACAGGATTCCTGAAGAGTGGTCAATTTAAATTTTAAAAGCTGGTAGCTTCTGAAAAATTTTCATTTCTTTGTTATGTTATTATTTCATAGACAATTATTAGCATGTTATTATTTAATAGACAATAAAATCTAAGAGATGGGAAATCCCTTTGGGTGCATATTCTTTCATGCTACTTGATTATTCATTTTCAAATGCAGAAGACATTACAAAAATATTATACTCAAAACATAGTTAGATGTCAGATATTTCTTATAATCTCTCATCAGAGATGCATAATAATCAATACTGTAATGGACTCAGTTTTTCCCTAGCTTAGATTTTCCATTAAAATTGTGAGAAATACTGGAGACAATAAAAGACCCCTCTTCTGATGTATTTGTTTCAGAATTTCTTGTTTCGCAAAAAATGACTCAATAAAGATTGGAAATTTAATTAATTTTGCCTAAAATTAGACCATTTTGTAAAAAAGGGTAATAGCAAGATGGGAAAAGCACGCTTTATACAATGTATTTGTGTCCTTTTTCCATATCTTAATGACAATGGATGTAGTCAGTTGCCCACCTCTGTTGTTCACACTTTTCCATTGAACAGAAATGTTATGTACAGGTCTATGAAACATCAATTCAAATCAATATTGAACAAACTACCCTCAGAAATTCAGAAGGCAAATTTTCAATTAAATCTCCCTTTTTCTCATTCCTGTTTTAGAGTTTAAGAAAGAAAAAAACCCCTAACCAAATCACAGAGACAAGCTAAAGGAGTGTATTTACATGTATAATGAAGAAAAGGTAGGATTTACTATGAAAATCTGATACAGTTTCTATTAATCTAGTTATCTGTTGTCATAACCCAGTCAATTCCTTTATCCTTATGCTCACAAGTATTTTTAGGTTGCAAGGAGACAACTAAACCAAAATACCTAGTACAGGGCAAGGTATTTGAAACCCACTGCTATCTTCAGAAAAAAAGTACTGCTGATATTTCGAACTCCTAAACACCATGAATAACTCCACTGGCAGGAGGTGCCTACTGTTCAGCTGGACACGCTGAGCATGAAAGTAAATTCTGAGACTCTCACTAAAGTCTCATCTCAAAGTAACTGGGTCTCCCTGAACTACAACCAAGTTATTTAACATGGTCGTTTCACAGAAAATCTTGGTTATGAGTCATAAAATCTACTCTTTTTTTTTTTTTCAAAAAGACCCCATGCAATCAGCAACGTGCCACCTTGCATTGCCTTATCTGGCATTGCATTTCCACATGAAAGAGGCAGCAAACCCACACCAGACTCACAGACCATAAACACTTTAAGCTGCATGGGAGATATCTTAGAAGAAAGCACTACTTTTTGCAGTTATTTAAATTTATTCCAAGTATCTCTTCCTAACCATTACTACTGGAGCACTTTAAAGTGCATTTCAAACTCAAAAGCAAAAAACATCCCCTACATCTCATAGACTGGAACCATCATAGTCCTTTTTTATAGAAGTAAGCATTTTGATTTTGACATAACATGAGTAACCTGCCACACAAAGGACAGAAGCAGGCACAGGAACTTTCATCAGTATCCCATCTGATGTAAGAAAAATAAAGCAATATTTTTCCTCAGCTTAAAAAAATATTAAGGCTATTTTTATTCATGAACTAACAAATGCGTAACTCATATCCGGTATTTCATTTCTACAAAATAAATGTACTCAATATTTTGTATGTTGAGTGTAGCATCTGTAACTCATTTTCTAGTGACTGACATTATCAGTCAATGCATATATTATTGAGTTTATTTTTAACATAATAATAAGCATCATAAACATACACTCTTACAGAAGGTATAAAAACAATTGAGCTGGTTTTTGCATAATCTGACACACTTGAGTTAGATCTTGTTAGGACAACTGTCAACTAACTGAAAAGCAACAACAAAATAAGCAGTTTCAGACTGATTGTTAAATAACTGCTAAATTCAACATCACATTTTTCAGAACAGTCTGAGGTCATCTGGCAATACAGAATCATGCAACTCAAATGTCAATCAAGTTCCAAGTCTATTTGCTAAAGGGGGCTGTGTGAGTCAGAATTTTTTTCTCGATGTTTGCAGTTAAATAGTATATATTATCTCACTACTGGTGTAAAAGCTATGCCACATTTAACTTCTTCAAAACAGTAATAAAATTGAATTAAAAGAAACAAGCCTTAGTAGTAATCACCACCTTAACTTAGGGAAATGTCATGCCTACAGATTTAAAAAAAAAAAAAAAAGAGTATTCTTTGGTGATCTTGTACTCAGATTTCTGTCAAGTGGAGGCTCCTTTGTCCCCCCCTTTAGTTGTCACTAAATATTGCACCATACTGGTGTTTTTAATCTGGGCAAATCCTTAGCACCACCTGAAAACTCAGTTTCTTCATCTAATTATCATACAGTGCATGACATGGCAGCCAGCTTCTCAAAGCCTTCTTTAGCCTATTGATCAGGTAGCTCAGACAATTAAACAATTTGGAACCCAATAGCAGCAATCTAAAGAAATTAGTGTATGAGTTTTCTCATCTATGAAACTGTGAAATTATTGTTTTGAAACTATCAACAGGACTGATGATCCTGGTCCAGAATACAGCTATTCCTATAAACTTAACCCATCTAACTCTCATTTAAATTTCCTGAAAAAATCAATAATATTTAATATCAGCTCTTATATTTTTTAGTCACAACAGGCAAACTAATTCTGGGAGTCTTGAGGCTAGATTTAATTTATCATTCTGAGGGCAGTCACTGAGGCTCTTCTGGTGTTGTATGTGTGTTTTTTTCCTTCTTTTGTACTGAGTATTCTTATAATGACCACAAGGAAAAACTCCAGAAACAACATTATTATATTCTTATTTCATAGAGTATTTTTCTTTAGGATATATTCAGGTTTTTAAATTTTATTTCTTATTCTTCCAATGGACTTACATAAGTCCTCAGACTTTTCCTCTTTATATGTGAAGCTCAGGCTGTCTGGGTCCTAGGAGTATCTGAATAATTGTCCATTAGAAAGAAACGTAAAAGAAACAAACCCTAAAACAAGGATTATCTTGGGGGTTTACTGCTACTTTTTCCTTTTAAATAGGCATAATGCTGTTTCTAAAAAACTCCATTTTTATTAATTTGTTCCATGAAAACCAGCATTTGTGCTGCAAATGTGCTTTTGCTTGGCCTGGCTTCATCCCGATTTCTCTGGCTAGGTTCCCAAGCAGCTCACAACTTTTCTTTCTAAAATTGGTTAAGAAGTGATGATATCTTGTTTTAAAACCTTATGGCAACCCAGCTTCCAACTGCCAGGCTCCTGCTGCTGGCTGAGCTCCAGCTCCTGCAGTTCAGGAATGCAGAGAGAAACCAAGGCAGTAATGCTGTCCCCAGAGCACCATCCACAGAGCAGCCACACTTCTGTGGCTGTTTGCTGGTGCCCAGTCTGGATGGCAGGTCAGACAACTGAATGAGTCAGGATGAGTGTTTGAGGTGAAAGGACTCACACTGTGCTTGCTCCTGTACCTTGCTTACCTCCTACACACCTTCATTCCCCACTGCTGCAAGATTTGCCTCTGAATTTTGTCACCTCTGTGGGGAAAATTTCCATGAAACTAAAAATTTTTTATTCACCTTCTTCTAAACATCATGCATTAAAAACATAACATTTCTACTTCTAGCTATCTGTTTGTTCTTTGTTCAAAGTAAAGTTCAACTTTAGAAATACATCCTGCATCTCTCTTGCTAATTGTATGGATGAAATAAACCACATTTCATTTTCTTGACACATTGATTCTTTGACAGTATCTCCTACTGGGGCAGTTTGAGAGGAAATCAGCGAAGTTTCCAGACTAACAACATAGCACTACTCATTATCCATTCCCTTTGGCCTCTTAGGGCAGGAGAGGAGGAAGAGGAGTTGAGTATGAAGAAGTGAAACTGAGCCTGGAAGCAGAGGGGAAGGTATTTTATTTTTGTCTTTGTTTCTAATAATAAAAAAATTGTTTTAATTTTTACTCCAGGCTTATTGTGAAAATACAAGTACTGCTTCACAAAAAGATTTTTAACACTTGTGGCTATGTGCTCTATAACCCAGGAGCAAGACAAATACTTTGAAATGTGAAGAACCTTCAGAACCTTTGCAAAATAAATGTCTATTAGGTAAAGAACTATAATTTACTACTTTTTAAATTTTTATTCCCTTCTATTAATTTTAACATTTACTCAGAAAGTTGCTGCATCTTAGAGAAAATGGAAACCTTTTTACATTTGGAGGAAGACTGAATAAGCTACAAACAAGCTATTTCTCCTAGAGCTGGTGTTACCCCACAGAAGTTGCTGGCAGCTTCAAGAGAACAAAAGACTAGGAAAAAGTTTTCTCTGAATGAATGAAAAGCTCCACTTTGAATACGAAACTCACTTTGATTAGTTGCAAGTCTTCTTCAGCCTACTGAACACAACATACTTAATTCATATGTACCAATATTTGACATCTGCAAGTGGATGAGTGCTTTCATCTCGAAACTATTTAAATTTATCTAAATATATCCGTAGATTAAGAGTCAAGGTTCTTCTGAGATATCAAAAAGATGGAACCTTCTGTGGTCACTATAGGTTTTAATTCCTCTTCCATTTCAGTACAGACTTATTAAAGTCTAGTCTTCAAGTGCTTATTAAAACCAGGAGAAAGGTCAAAAATTACCTCTCTTTCCCTCAGTAACCAAATCCAGTTCCTGCAGTACTTAATGCTGTTTATATTTCTCATTTCAATGCAAAAGTAATGAACTTTGCATGAAGGAAGCCAAAGGACCAAGAGATAATTACGATGAGAAGAGGCTACAATAGCATATGGTTTTATGTTCAAATATGTACACTGTTGATTAAAAGAGGAAAGGAAAGCAGTACATTAATCCAAATTATTATTTCTTCTGTTAATAACACCATTAATTCATATGCTGATAATGACAGCTTCATATAACCTACCAGGCTGAATGAGTTTCACTGTTCTCAGACAGTCCCTGTGAATATATTTAGTTTCTGTTGTAACAAAAAGCAGCAAAATTTGTCATTACTTGGATGGGGGCTGATTTCTGCTTCTCCAGCACCAAATCTAAATTGGAGTTGGGATGTACCCTTGCCATTACCTGCAGCACACAGTGACAAAGCACAGGTGTGAAAAGCAACCAGCACTGCAGACCATGAGGCACAGGGTGCCAAACAGCACCCACGAGACAAAGGATGAGAAGTGGCTGGAAAATCACCTGTTTGATCTGCTGCAGCACACATTCACCAAGTGTGTTACACATCACTCAATGCTTTTAAGGGTTTGTTTCATTTCAAGGGAGTCATTGTGATCATTCTCCTCCTTGACCATACATAGAGTCCATGCAGCTTTGCTGCAACTACCTGAGACAACAGCTCAAGAAAGGCAGGAGGTAAGCACTGGGAATGTCCAGTGTGACTCCACATGCATTTATATAAGCACTCCGAAACTGCTAGAATGCTTCACTACAGGAACAAATACAGGCAATGTAACTCTATCCATGATATCGTGCCAGAAGAACTAGGAGGTTACAGAATACAGGATAGCTTCTTCCAAAAGAAAGATTTTATATCCTTTATTCTATTTTTCTCTTCACACATAGATAGAAATATGATTACACTAATGAAGCTTTCAACAAAATTGCTAAAAGCACATATGAAAAGTCAAAGCTTCTCCTCTTTAGACATTATTTCTTACTACAATTTCTGAAACATTATCTACATCATCAGAAGTAATTTCATCAAGTTTTTGATGGAATTAAATTATTTTACTCTTGAAACTTGAAGTATTTCTAGTGTAATTTCATGGCAAGTTAGAGGCAAAAAGATTTCTAGCTCGTGTAAACTAAAATTATGTCATATTTCTGACCATGTGCTTTGTTAGCCTTAATTTTGGTAGGCTCACTAAATTCAGACACTGATGGTTGCTTGTGAATTTTTATAATAATGGTTCAAAGTTCCTGCAGAATGCTAATTTATCTACTGTTGTTTATCTAATTCAGCATTAATTAGCAATATTTTATTTCATTCTTCCCATATGTTCCTGAAGAGATCATCTTTCAATTCCTGAACAATGATTAGATGTGCTTCATAAAACTTAATCTTTCTTGAATTATTTCTCTCTGAAGTGCCTATGTAAATAAGAGACAAAAAGGAAGAGGTATATAATAAATCCTTGTAAAGACAATGCTTGAAAAAATGTAGAAGAGAAGAAAAAACATCACAGCTTACATTTATAATCATCAAACTCTCAGATAGATCTATTGGTATGAAACTTAACATTATTCCTGGACTCTTTATAGGTATAACCTAGGCAGGTGTGACCACTGTGCAGTTAAGCTCTATTCTAAAGATACCAAAATAACTCAGAGAAACATAGAATATCCTGAGTTTGAAGAGACCCACAAAGATTACCAAATCCAACACCCAGCCCTGCACAGGACACCCCAAAAGCCACCCCATGTGCCTGAGAGCATTGTCCAAACACTTCCTGAGTAATGTTTGGTGCTGTGAGCAGTTCCCTGGAGAACCTGTTCCAGTGCCCCAACCACTCTCTGGATGAAGAAATCTTTCCTAATATCCAACTTAAAGCTCCAGATATAGCTCCATGTGTTCCAGATGTCACTGCTCACCAGAGAGGAGAGATCAGTGCCTGTCCCTCCTCTTCACAAGGAAGCTGCGACCCCAAATAGGTCTCTGCTCAGTTTCCTCTTCTCCAGGTTGAACAAACTAAGTGACCTCAGCTAGTTCATGGGCTCAATGTGTTTCTTTTTAAAAAGGAGATCAGCTAAGATGTTTGCTTCATCACCTTATTGGAAGTGTTTTATTGACAGTTCTCAAGGCTAGGATATGTTTCTTCTAAACTCCTGAAGTACATAAAATATTTTTCAAGTAGGGACAATTTCTCAGTGTTAGATTTAGTACACTGTGGCAGTATTTTTGAAATGTGTATTCAATTTTCTGGACTCTGTAGTTAACTACTTTTAAGGTACAAAACCATAAGCAATTTCACTGTGTAAAAGGAAAGTGGATTTAGAGGGAGGAGAGTCTGGAATCCATTTGTGTCATCTCTTACTGTATTTTCTTTCCTAAGCAAGAAGAAAACAGAGAGAGCAGAGCTGGAGCTGGAGAAAAAAACAAAACAAAACCCCACAAGCTACTTCTCTTCCAAAGTGTTTCTAAATTATTCTCAGTTCTTGCAAACACAGATTATGTACGTGTGTGTGTTTAATCTTTTGAGCTAAAATTATTCCCCAGGAGCACATTTCCTTTAAATAATTTTCCTTTATTTGTTATGCATAGAAAACAATAGTAGCCTTGATGTTTCCAGACTATAGGTAAGAAATATTCTGAAGAACCTCTCCCATACTGAGCATGTAGGCACTAAGAGTCCCTCTATTTGTTCCTTAAGTCTTTTGCAAAAAAACCATTGAAGACAACTTGGCACTAGAAGTCTTAATCTGGCCCCTTGAATCTCTCTTCTAGAAGGAAAAAAGTATGATACAAATGATATGAAAATGTTCCTATTTGTAAGTATTTCTTCATCATTCAAAAGGAAATACTACTGAATGAATATTGTATCTTAAAAAGTGACATGCAGTATCTGGTTTTAGGTTACAAAGCTAAACAGAACTTTATTCACTGCTGCTGCTTATCAAATTATGCCAAGGATAAAAAAAACCCCTCAAAATACCCATAATCCCAAGCCACTCAGCTCCTTCTCCTTCAATGAACCACATGCATTCACACATTAAATTAAATGTCAGCCTGTCGTTTTTCAGCGCATTACACAAGGTTTTGGCAATACCTCACCACCAGCCATACACACATCCAGGGCAGAGACAGAAAACACAAAGCCTTCCTGCTCCACAGCATACCAACAATCCAACATGCTCTCAAAGGTACGATGATCAAATAATTTTAATTTCACAGAATTGCTACTCAGGGCATACTGAAAGTGGTGCATACCCCCTGACCATACACATGTGATGGTATTTAGAGGCATAGCTAAGGTTTCACAATCATCATCTCTAATGCTTTATCATCATGACCGTCATCATCATCATCATCATCACTGCCAATATATGACACACTTTTGAAACTTCTGAACAAAACAAAACAAATTCTTCATCACCTTCTTATGCACTATACTCAAGAAGAATTTCAAAAAACACATTCATTTTTCCTTCTCCAACCCTACACAGGCAGAAGGCAATGGATCAGGGCTAGGAAGGAAGGAAGCCCCACTGGCAAGTAACCTGGCACAGGGTGTCTAACCTGCCCTCCTGGTCTGAAACCATCCCCCTCCATCCCTCCACAAATAAGATGCTTCTGCTTTCCAAGGGTAATGGAGCATTTCTCTGCAAATATACTTGACAGACTGACACAGTTCACCAGCAAAAGAGAATCTGAGAGAAAAGATAATTTGCTACAGCTCCAAGTTTTTCACCTGATAACATTGAATGAGTTACAGCATGTGTTTGGTAACCCACTAACTTCCACTGAAGTCACGGGAGCTCTCATCTTTGATAACTCAGTTACCATTGTAAATAACCAGGTTTCATCCAATACAGACTCATTTTCTATTTAGGGTGCCACTGCATGAGGCTGCAAATCCCCTGTCTATTAGCTCTTATAACTTGCATCCAAGGAATGAAATGTTTTAGCTACCAGCAGTTCTCAGAATTCTTTCTGCCCGTGACAACACTTTGTTTAAAGCAATTTAGTTAACTCTCCTGAGCAGATGAAATGATTTGCCTCACAAACCTTTTCTTCACTTACCAAGCTGTTAGTCTCTATGTGGACATTGTGCATCTGATCATTCATCTAGGAAGAAGAATATAAATATATAAAAACATATACACACAATGAACATTTCACAGGATGCTCCATCATCTGTGCAGGGAGTTCCTGGCATTGTGTGCTTAATGTAGCATTTATTATGTAACATATAATACACTCCTTTCTTATACCATGTATTTTTCTTTGGCACAGCACTGCAGTTGATTGCCAATACTTGTGTTTCTGATAGATATAAGACCTACGTGTCTCTGAAGAATCCTAATGTTTAAATGGATTCAACACATGCAGTATCTTTACTTTCTTTCATCTTTATAGCTGCATATCTGAACTTTACTAATTCCTGATAGAAGTCACAATGTACTTCTTAGTCACAGTGCAATCCTCTGATGTATACAAATATACACATAACCTCAAACCTAGATAGATTTTTAAATTAAAAAATCCAACTAAGACATAACATCTGTTTTGCTGACAGAATCAGAATATTAGCCATAAAACTGAAGTTCCAACAGGAGGATCAATCTTGATACATATTTTTGACATAAAATATTCCTTGGTGCTGCTTCTTGGGAAATAATAAATTCACTGAGGTGTTACATTAATCAGGGCACCTAAGACAGCTTTAATGTATACCTCCTTAAATGAAACTCATTGCTTTTACAGGCCCATAATACCATTTCCCTGTCAGCTTTTAAAGTCAGTCTTAAAGCTCTACAGAAGAAGCAGGTGTCACAGGAAGACCTCTCATTGAATATTCATTGTGCTGCCAGCAGTATTTTGAAACTATCATTCTCTCTAAGAGAAGGCAGGGAGAGATTGCAGAATATTGGCCTCCTCAGAGGACTTAGTTCAAGCAATAATGATCTGAATAGCAGGAGGTTCAGTCTGGTACTGACTTGCAAAAGCAGTTTTATACACAGGAAAAAATGGCTGGTTTCCTTGTCTTTTTATTTTAGCAGGAGACTAAAAAAATAGATAAAAATTAACATATTTAGTGTTAAACTATGAATTCATATACAAAAATATAGGGAGAAGTATGTCTGAAACCCATTATTAGTCATTAATTCATATATATTTTGGACACATATTTCTAAGTACTATTTCTTCTTTGTTCCTAACCTTTTAAGAATAGGATAGCCTAACTTCACAACCCCACAACAATAAGCAATAAAATTATTTTTTGAACTAATTGAGATAATTTTGATTAATGGATTATTCGTATGATATTGATATTTTTGACCTATTTAGCTTATTTGAACACCTTGACAATGGCAGCTGGCATTACCCATCACCAAATATTGATGGGTTTTACTTTTTATTATGGCTCAGTAAGTGCTTGGAGACCCTGAATATCCATATCCTAGAGAACAAGAAGCTATTGCCAGCATTTCTCTTTTAAGAACACTCCTCATACAATAAGTGATTTATTCATTTTCTTCTTCACTGGCACACTGAACATAAACCCAGACTGTCCTGGAATTCACTTAATCTGACAATGTGCTATCCCCATGGATGTTCATGGACTGCTATTGCTGACCTCAAGGCAGGCAGCATTCCAGATGCAGCACCATTCCCAAATGACAACCTGCAAATCAAACCTAACTTGAAGATGAGCAAAGGGCTTTCTTGTAACAGCAGCAAAAGGACCCAGCACACCTCGGAAATGAGGGAAAGGAAAACTTTCCCCGACACCAAGACAAGACCGTGTGGAACCATCTGTTCCAGAAAGACATTTGGTGAATCAGAAAGAACACTGAAAGAGGAGACCTACTACATTAGGAATGCGTGGTTAATTTTTTTGTTTAATCTGTCTCAATCAGCAGCTCCAAGTTCTGGGACTTCTGGGTTTTTTTAAGCAAGGTTCTCTGTTTTTCCTGGACATGTTCACCAAGAACAAAGCACGCAGAGCCTTTCTGCCTTAAAGATCCTGCCTTACTAGCCACACAGCCTTCTTCAAAGAGACCAAGGGCTGCAGGTTTTCATCTAATGATTCAGTCACACCTCCTGATGTAAAAGAGAAAACATAAAGACTCATTTCACTGTTAAGAAACAGTATCAATAACAAACTATAGAAATAAAAAGTAATTCAAAAATTTGATGCAAAAATTATATTTTATGCAATCATCCATGTGTTCTTTTAGTACGGGAATATGTTCAGAAATATGTTCAAATAATTGAAAAAAAAATCTTCAGTGCTTTGGAAATGTTTGCAGAAAAGTCAAAGAGGAAGAAGGGCAGGAGAGACGATAAGGATGATAACAAAAAGCTGTCTGTTGTACTCAATGTACCCTTGGAAGGGAGGACAGCAACAGAAGTACTACAAAGGGAGGACAAGTGATGGACAAGGAACAAGAGTTGTAAGTCACATTTTCACAGCTGTAGCCAAATTCTTCTCAGTAATCAATCCTCTCAGACAATTCTCTGTTGTTTGAGGAGCATGAGGACTGTCAAACTGATCAATGGCAATGAAATAATTCCTGGAATAGAAATTCCTAGCCATCATCCATAGCACATAAGTAGAGAGTCTGCCCAGTGCAAAAGTCTGGATCATCATCCAGATGTTTTGTGAAAAACCAAACATAGGTGAATCCTTAAAAAAGAATACAATCAGGCTGACATGTTTGAAGGAAACTAGTATTCATCAATTTTTCACCAGGCTATTTATGCACACTTGTGCTGAATATAGTACTAATTTTAATTTTATTACAACATCATCATATTCAGAGGTGGTAGATATTTTTCTAAAGAAAAAGATAGTTGTTAAGTAAAACTAAACTTGACAGCAGTCTTAAATGCTGGAATACAGGGAATCAAAACAAATTTTCAAGGGGAATACTGAATATTGTACATGCCATATGCTTCTACTTCAAGGTCACGTGAGGGAAATGCTAAGTCCATTTTCTTCTCCTTCCCAGGAGCTAGGCTTTCTGCCAGATATCCTTCAGAAAGAAAACATTTCCTGTGAAGCTGTGCAGAGGAGTTATGTATGCACAGCCTGTGAGAGACATAAAAGCAGTGTGCTCCTATCACCTCTGCCAGATTTATCATTATTTCAAAAATGTATTGTATTGCAAGGCTGCTCTCAGTGTGAGATGAGAACCACAAAGAGTTGCCTCTCACTTTATTGTGTTTCCTGTGGGAGAAGGTAGGGAAAGTTGCCTTCTCCCACCCTCAGCTGAGGAAGGAGCAGGTGCTCAGTGCTACCCCCCACCCATCACACGACTTCCAGAATCCAACCCTCTGCAGAGCAAACCAGGGGAAAGCTGAAAGGCTTAAAGACAAAAAGGTAGTCATACCTTAGGTGAAAAAAAGTAAATTTCTGTTAGAAGAGAGAAAAAAAAATCCAACATTTCTGTTTCTGCTGAAGTTTCATGAGGGAATATGGTAGTCCTTGTTGACTTTTCACAATGAACAATACCACAGTACAGAGATCAACTGGAGAGCAAAGTAAAACAGAGGCAAGTGATACTTGAAGCTCAGTTATCACTAGGTTTTCATTAGCCAAATGAAACACAAATACTCTGACCAAAACCTGAAATACTTGCATTTTTGGAATAAAACTTTCATTTTCATTTAAAAACTTTTCCTGATTTGTGAGGAAATTTTAATGAATAATTTAAATTACTTCTCAAAATACTTATGAAAACTACATGTAAGGTAAAAAAGACAATTTTCTGAACATAAAATTTTTATTGCATTTTATTCATCACCTTATTGTGCAGGATAACTTGGAGACATGAAGTCAAAACTTGCTGCCTCTCTCATTCAGCTGAAATTAGACCTCATCCTTAAAAGCTCCTGAAGGAGCAGCCAGTATAGGGTTTCCTCACCCATTGCTGATCACTGTGATTCCATTTGAGATTTAACTCAGAAGTTGTCTCCTCAATACAGGAAGATCATTCACTGGCTTATGTCCATCTGGGAGTTTCTTCTTTCAAATATTGAGCCTGGTGATGTTGGTGCTCAGAGAAAGCAAGCACATCTTACCTGGTAACACTCTAGTTCTGAGATTCTCTATTGATTTAAGAGTGTGAACCTGAGCTAATGTTTATTTACACCATGATTCTGCAGTTCTGTCCCCCCAGTATTATAACGTGGAGTTCATAGTTTTTTGGTTTGATAAACTACTCCTCTATGAAAAAATAAGTGAAAAATAGGGGGCAATAGATACCTGCATTTTTTCCTGAATCAGCGTTGAGCACAAAATCTGAGAGGAGGAAACAGGGATGACAGAGAGCTTGGAGGCAGCAGGTTCCAACATGCTGGACACTGGTGCATGCTTAAGTGACTCTGGGAAGTGAATTCAATGAACTGCTGCATAGGGAAAACGTCCTTTAATTTTACATCTTTTGAACAATTGCATTAACCTGCAGAAAAACATGAGATATGAGCTTCCTTTTTCATTCTTCTGTTCCTTCTGTTTTCTCCTCAGATGATTCTTTGCTTCAGTATAGCTAAAACTAAAGATGTATTGATAAAGATTTCTAAATATACCACATATGAGATTTTTTAATATTCATCTACTTCTTCAGCTGATAACTTGTTTTAGCAGCTACATGACCATTTTATAAAGAAGAGAGTTCCCAGATTTGTGGGAACTGAGGCTAGAAAAAGTTTATGAAAATGTGACTTCAAGCTACATTCAGGATTTACAAGTCCTGAGATCAATATATTTAATCTTTTGTTTTCTGTGTGAAGTACAACATTCTCTAGAGAAAGTGCTGTGCATTATAATAGAAATAATATCCCCAAGTGTGTAGCAAATATTTTAGTGTTCTGTAATACATCTTCAATGACTTCACATGAACTGAAATCTACCAGGAAAGGTTAGTATAAGAAAATGAATTTTTTTCCTACAATTTCTGGAGACTTCCAGAAATTATACCACTGTTTGGTATCATATATAACAAAAATTCTGATCATATTTATGTTGACTTACTTTTAAACAAATACTATAAATACTTCAAGGAAATAATTAAAAATACTTATATTTTCATCTCAGTATGATTTTCTGCTTTCAATCTAATTTTTCTATTCCAATAGTTATTTTTCACTTGGGCATCTCTGGGTTTTTTGCTGCACATGGCAGAAACATACCCCTAGTGAAACCATACCATACCAAGGAAATATGGTTTAGGAGGAAGAACATGATGCAGTATCAACATTTTTATTCATAGAATCATAGAATGGTTTGGGCTAGAAGTCACCTTAAAGATCCTCTATTTGCAGTGGCCCAGAAATAGTTTGGAGCCTGTAAAGCAAACTGGAAGGAGCAATAAACTATGATTCGTTGTTATTTGCTGACCTCAAAAATGAATTATATTAGCTAAGTAAATAATTACCTTCTTACCAGCACATATCTTCTGATTAATACCTTTTGTTAATTTTTATCCAATAAAGACTTGGAAGGACATAGGAATAAACCTTTTTCCTCAGTGTTTATTATTTCTGATTTTACTTGCATCATACAAACCCCTTAAAGTGCAGCATATTTTTTAGACTCTGCTTTATTTTTTCCCCTAACAGGAAACTCAGCAATCACATACACACACCTTCAGCCTACAGCTATTTTGACTCAAAAGTGATAGACAGCCACTTCCTTAGCAGAATAAATTTCAGTAAGTGTATATATATTCAGAAGTTTATTTCCATGAAGGAATGCTCTGTGTCCCTTACCTGCTCTCCAAAGCTGGATCCACACCATTTCATTACTATTCTTCAGATTTCTTTTCAGACTTCACATCTTTCATCATTTTGGTGCATGTCCAAACTCTTAACTGAACTGAGTCTAAATTATTCTCCAAGTTCAACAGATAAAGGCAAAATAACCAATTCGAAGGGAAACACAGAGGACATTGAGGAGAGTACGTGCTTATACAGACAGACTCTCTCCTTCATTCCTATTCCCCAAATCATATTTTTATCCCTCAGCCTGCCACATGCAAGTGCAATGATAATCTTCATCAACACAGTCACTGCAGGTATCCTACGTGAAAATCTAATACCATAAGGCATGCTAGAAACAGCTCTCCATATGACTGGAATTTTAAAAACTATTCATCACTTTTTCTTAATGGAATTCTTTTCCTCTGAAAAGTCTAGTGGACAACTGAGTTTGATCTACATGGACAAAATCCTTCCAAGTCAAATATAAGGGGGCCCACAATCCATTTTCCCAAAAATACCATCCCTTACTTCTCTGATTTGTCCCCTTATTTACATATAAAAGAAGTTGGATAACTAGTCAATGAAAATGGGAAACTTAGCAGTACACAATCCTAACCTGTAACTACATATTAGCTCTTCCTTACATGACAATATTCAGAATGAAGAAATCCTGGGCAGGTTTCACTTCAATGAGTTGCAGATTTTGAACATTACAGACATCTCTAGTTAAGCCAGTCATCTAAGTTCACTTTAGAACTAGGGAAAATGTGACCTCTGGGCACAATTTACCTAACTCTAAGTAAATGGCTAAACCAGGTCAAATGAATCATTCTGTGTTTTCCTGTATGGACTATGAAAACAGCCTATGGTAACTCGCATAATATAATCTTTCACTATAGATACACAATAGCAAAAAAACCCCACCATTCTGACCACTCTTAAAAAAGATCCATGGAAAGGTATGGGATAATGATCCTCTATTACACAATCAAGAGGGAAGCAATAATATTGGATCAAAGTCACCTGAAAACACAAAAATGGTACTATGGTTTGACCAAATCAAACAGTTTGACCTCATTTGGCTTATTACTGGCAAACAATAACACTGATGTTCATTTTTAGATGTAATTATGTCTTGGGGTGACTTTATGATGTGTATCCCCTATCTCCACTCTATACCCAGAAATGAATTTTTGTGCCTTTCTGTATCTTTAAAACTGGGTTCGAGAGAAGGAAAAAAAAGCCAGACAAATTTTTAAAAGCAGTTTGTGCTCCAAGGTCGCTCTATCTCTCCTCTGTGCTCTTCTGCTGCAGCAGCAAGAGTGTAGGAAGCACTCTTCCTGCTTTTCAGCCAGCTTTCGGCTCTGTTTCTCTGGAGAGAGACTGAGAGGTAAGGTTTTCTTCTGGGACCTCGGGTTTTCCCTTCTTCTCTTCTGGACTGTTTGAGCAACATCAGAACACACCAAGAGAACTTTCATCCGGGAGGCCTGGAGCGGGGCCAGGCCAACCCAGCGAGGAGGAGGAGGAGGAGAGAGACCACACCCACAAAGGACTCAGAACTTCGCAGGTTTCTCTCCACAGCAAGAGATTTTATTATTTAGCATATTTTTTTTTCCCCTCCATGCACTTTTCTAAATAAATAGGTTCTCTTCCCCTACACTTTCCTCCGAGGAAATATTTCTTTCCCGAACCTGGTGGGGGAGGTGGTAACCTGCTTTCTATCAGAGGACGTTCAAATTCAGATGTTTCTCCAAAATTTGTCTCAAACAGGGACAAATTACTACAAATTATGGAAAGCAAGAACAGTTGTATGTTTCCTTCCAGCTAACTGCCCAACTTAAACACCACAATAGAACAAAATGTGCTACAGGAAAAAAAAAGTCTTTGCTTCAGTAGCCTTTAAGTTTACACATAAATTTTTATTCCATGTTTTGACTATGAATCTTATTCTTTTAGTTTCTTAAAAACTGTAGAATTTATGTTAATTTTTACGTGAAATGCAGTAATGTACAAAAATACCCCAAACTGTTAAAACATTAAGAAACAATAAATCTTCGAAACTCTAATTTTTAAGCACAATCTTCTAATCTCAACCAGTTTCAATTCTCTGACTTTTATGATGCTTTAACCCAAATGTTCATTGTAATGTAATAAAAATGCTAAACAAACAATAAAAAATATTGTAATCAACAAACTGAACCTTATGGAAAGTGAATAATATGCTAAACAGATATAAAATATATTATGGAAAAATGTGATGCAAATATGTGTAAGTTAAGACGAAAAGTGCTTTCCACTCCCGCCTACATTTGTTTATATCTTAATTTTAACCATATATCTCTTTTCAGATAGTTTCAATGAAGATATGGAGATCCAATTTCAGTCAGGGTGAAGTCAATAAAGCAACATATCTGAAAATTTCTTTCTGGCTTATAGTGTATTATACTCCAGGTGAAACCTCTCTAGTATGAAATGACTTATTGCATACAGGAAATAGATTTTTACAGCAAAGGATTCAAGAAAGAGTAAACAAAGACTGCCAATTAATCTGTTCCCACAGTATTGTTAAAATTTATTTTCTGTGGTGAACAGCATGGTCCTAGTTAAGTATGTGTACAGACTTACAAAAGACTATTTGTGGTGTGTCTTAATGTAGCTACACATTGTAACTGGCACTTCAAGCCAGATGTATTTTATTAAATAATTTGCAGCTTCTCAAGACAAAGATATATTCAGCCAACTTTTCCCTTTTTGTTGTATTTAATTTCCTATGACTAGCTTGTAAAGTTTTAATAAATCTACTTTCTTCTTTGTACATATTTGTTTCACTGGAGACACAGAATTAGTGAAAGTACTTCCTCATAAATACAGCTACACATATGCAATGTATGACTTCTTCCCATTCTTCATAAATACATTATTTTACTCAGGACATATCTGACTTACTACATTTTCTTTGCTTATACTCCACAGTCCTTACTCGGATGCATGAATCAGAACACATCCAAAAATATCTATCCAGTGTAGACAAACTCTGCATTTATTGAGTTTATTAAAAAAACCCAAACAGACTCAAGCAAAGGCTTAGGGAATTTTCTGAATAAGATTATACAGGAAGATTTAACCAGCTCAAATAAACCAAGCTAAACATTAAGAAAATAACAAGGGAGCAGAGAACATTACTGTAATACTATCAAATTTTCTGTAAGGGTATTATGTCCAGATACTACAAACAGTTATTCAAGGACTTAATTCTTAAAAGTATTATTTATGCACATATTCCCATTGACTTGAATAAGCCTACTCATGTGAGCTAAACATAATAGAGGGGTTCTGTTTTATATTCAATGTACTTGATTTCATGCTCTAATAACATTGCTGATTTATTTCTTCCATTAAGTAATCTTCTTGACTCTCTATAATAATTAAATTTTAAGTTGTTTTCCAGAAGAGATGAAAGTGAAGCTGTACTGCAGAAAGGAGTAGAAAAAACCCAGGTCATTATACATGTATATCAAGACTTTATTAATTTACCACAGACACTTTCTTTTAAAGTGAAGAGTTAAGACATTCAGCAGCTGTACTTGCAGAGATAAACAAATTTATCAGACATCAAGTCTCTCTGCTAGCTTTATTTATAAGACATGAATAAAACTGTTTCTTTTTATCCTCAGTCACATGCTTATCATCTGATGATGTTTCTTTGTGGTGCTCTACTGAGATATTTAAAAAAGATTCTCCCAAGAAGTTTTACAGCCTGCTTACCAAATATACACATCTTCATACTTGTATACCCTGATAACTTAGTAATTCATTTAATGACACACTGCAAAACAGCACTTCAGATCTGAGAATAAAAAGTAATTACATGGCCATTCAACAACACTCACTTTCTGTTTAAACATGGTGCAACTCTGAATTCTGATTCTAGCTTAAGAGAATAGCATACATCCAAATTTCATCCCTGCAAGTGATTTGCCAGAAATTAAATATACTTCTTCCTTTCCTCTCCTCCAGTTTCTGAATTGTGTATATTTATGAAGTTTCACACATTCCGGCTCTAAATCTGAGCAAATTTTCTGATGCTTCCAGGATACACTGATTCCTGTGAAAACTTTCAAATCTGTAACCAAGTTAGTCATGTTCTTGAACTGACTTCCCTCATGCATTTCTGAAGTTAAATCCCTGACCACTGAAGAACTCATCTTCTCTTGAACAGCCTTCCACTCATGTTTACAATGCCCATTCTTTTTATTTTCTAATAATGGCGACCTATGAAGCATCCTAACTGAAGCTATTTTCATAGAGAAAATGTTATCCTATGATTTCCTAAATGAAACCTGAAGGGAAACATAGGAAGATGTAGAAAACGACAGTACTGCCAAACTCCAGATGCAGTTGAAGGCTCAGAAAAAGAATCAGTACACAGACACAAGTAAGGACATTTTAAAAATTGTGTTCTCTCTCTCTATATATATAAAAAACTTCCTTGTTTTTTTCACTCTTAACCCTAATATCAAATGATATTCAATATCTCCATCTCTTCTTTCTTTCCTAGTGTAAGACTGTCCACCCTCAGATAGTAGCAAACAGAGGGATTTTTCAACTTATTGTACAACAATCATTCTGGAGATGGCAGGCTGTATTTCCCTGATCCTTATGCTTTCTAGACTAATGTAAATACAGAATATGAATAGCAATATGTATGCATTATGCAGTGAAAAGAAGTTAAAAATGACCATCTGCATATTTATGCAAACCTAGTGATTATCAGAGTATATAAATTCATTGTGCCCCCACTATGCACCGTGTGTACTGTTTCCTAGAAAACTGTCATGTGTCCTACATTGGAAAGGCTTATTCCCCAAATCAGGAGGATGTTTCTGAGCAATCTTAGACCAAGAAGCTCCTTTAAGAAAGCTGAAAGCAGGAAGACGGACTGTGGGTGAAGACCCTAGAGCACATGCAGAGACCTGCAGCTGCTTCAGAAGTACAGGCAGCAGCATGTAGAAAAGTCCCAATCACGATGACAAATGCAAGTATTTTTAGAGAATTTTATGGAATTCATTTACAGCTGTAAAAGCTGTGGAAAGTTGCTGGTGTAAGAGTAAGTATATTAAAACATCCACTGTACATAATGAGTAGGAGGTCAATTTTGTTATTCTGTTTATTTTAAACCTATTGCACTCACCAGATTTCAGAAGTTACTTTATCCCTTTGTTTTTCATAAAAAATCTAGCAATCCCTTTTACGGTCCTCTAGAGTTCTAAGTTAAAGGAAGAGGTAGCATTCGCACACCCCATTAGGCTCACAGTGGGAGGAGAATGAGAGAAAGAATCATCCTTCTTTCCACCTTTCTTTCTCATCTTCTTTGCTTTTCTCTTTTATTCTTATCTGTTGTCCTTTCCTTTTGAGAACAGAATTCCGTTCTCCTAGAGCTGGACAAATTAGCCATTCACTTCAAATATAATATTCAGTGGAGTAGAAGAAGCATTTTATCCTGTTATGGTGGTAATGAACCCACTTTTTTTTTCCATTAATTATGTGGAAATACATAAGCATGTCAAAATTCCAATGGTCTCTAGACACCAAAGGAAAAATCCCACTATTTTCTCATATGCATTACTTTACATAACGATGATCTACACAGTACACATGAACTTCCATCTATCCTCTTGCCTCACATCCCTGCCCAAAATTGTAAAGGATCTCACCAAATTTCTGCTTTTCAGCATGTCTCACTCCTAACCCTGTATCACTGAATGTTAATCTGCAGTCAAGGACAAATTCCGCCTGACTTCAGAGTTTTCTTGCTTTTTTATTGCTTTTTATTTATTGTTATTTATACTCCCTTCTTCTCTCTCTTTTTAATCTCTCTCTTTGGAATAAGAGATGCAGTACTGCTTGTAAGAAGCCTTTAAACTTTGAATTGCCCTGACATGAGCATATTCTGGACAATTAAGAAAATCCCATCAAATTTGATGGTATCAGAAGCAATTTATATTTTAAACAAAATAAAAGGAAGAATAAAATTTCTCATCCTGCTCAGTGTAGCAAGAGTTCAGCTGAGCTTGGGGCCAGTAAGATGTAAGGAGCTATCAGTAACTGAGGACAAAGGCAAAAAATCCTGACAGTGCTAATATTTAAATCCATGGAGCATAGCATCTCATGCCATCAATATCACATATAGCTATGATCCTCAAACTGGCCAAATTGGGGAAAAAAGAGGTGGGGAAGAGCAACAAAATGGAGAGAAAAATCTCTCCTCTTTCAAAGTGAAAAAGGGGAAATTTAGGTTA
>VZRF01009962.1:0-10534 GCA_013396875.1 Vireo altiloquus
TGTGCATTATCTTTGGGAAAGTGCTCTCATCTTTGCCCAGGTTTGTTGTTTGACCATCCTTGATGACTTTGGATGCTCAGGTAGATCCTCCTCAAGCTGGGGACTGTGTCTAGGTCAGAATGCAGAGCACCGAGGTGCTTAAAGAAAAGTGGGAAGGAGTGTTTCAAGTACTCCTAAGCACTCCTGCAGTAATAAAAGGGGATGGGATCAGTGCATTGATACACATCAGCTGAGGGAAGCCAGCCCAGACACCTGAGGAACCACAGGGGAAAGTAAGAGTCAGCAGAGAATTTAAAGTTTATACTTTTGAAGCATGAAAATATTACTTCCTTTTTGTTGTGCAGAATTATTAAGAAGAAATGCCACAAAAGTAAAGATCAGTTATGAAGGGGTAAGCCATGAGAAAAGCTATTAAATTTGAAAATCAAGCTTGTGAAAACCGTGAAGGTTACAAATTGTTGGATTTGTTACAAGAATGCTGATGGATTTATATCCAGCAATCTGGAACATCATCAATCAAAAAAAGCAATTCCAGAATTGGGAAAGACTAAAAGTACCTCTTGGTGGGACTGGCTTTTCTGATGGCTACCAGATCTTTAATGGCTTAAACAATTATTCGTAACCGTGTTGGAATTGTTGCAGTTTGCATTTTGTGTTGTGTAGTAATTCAATGTATTCCATGATGTGTTTTGCAAATACTTGTAATAACAAACAATATTATCATAGACAAGAAAATGCGTTTTAGAAGTGAGACTTCCGAGATGAATCTCAAAAGTCTCAAAGTGGACAATTGTTGCAAATAGCTTAGGAGGAAGTAATGGTTAGTGGAACACTGAGAGCTCTGAGACCAGCTTTGTCCCAAGTTAAGCCAGAGAAATCCAGTTTGTTCAAGAACATATTGTGCAGTTCAGATAATCAAGATGAAAATTACTACCATATGGAAGACCACAATGAAAGGTCAACCAAAGTCCAAAAGCTCAGCGACCACCCAGGGTCTCTCCAGACCCCCAAGAAGACCCTCAGGGACTAACTGTTCCGACTCAAGCAATGTATGCATATTTAATGATTTCTGAGAAATATAATGCATATGCATTGCGTATGCCATTGTGACCTCATGGCTGGCGTCGGCTCTCGTCACAATGAGCTCCGCCCCGGCACCCCTATAAAAAAGCAGGGCAGCCACATACATAGCACTCACCCAATACCATCATGCCCTGCCACGGTCGGAGAGGACGCCGGAGCAGGAGCAGGAGCCGGAGCCGGAGCCGGAGGCGCTCTCGGCGCCGGGGAGTGCGGAGGAGGCGCCGGGCCATGTCCCGCCGCCGCGGATATCGCCGCCGCCGCAGCCAGAGACGCCGCCGCCGCTACCGCTGAGCCGAGCCCGGGGCTCGACCCCTCGCAGCCAGAGCCCGGAGAGCGCCAGCCATGACCCAGGCCTGGCTCTGCCAGTAAAGCATAGCAAGCTCACGCTAGGGTGTGCATGTCCCCGCGGTGCCTCTGCGCCAGCAGCAGATGTCGCTTGGTGTCTGCCCGGCGTCTGCGTCTCTCTGCTCCCCCAGGGTTCCTCTGGCTCAGGAGATCCCCCTGTTCTCCACGCTGGACTGCTCCATTGTGCGTCGTGCCTCTCAGAAACAGGGCTCTTATTACATGAGTGAATGCCTTGAGATCCAGACACCAAAAGCTTTGTTTTTCCTTGCTGTACACGTGCCAAGAGTGACGTGTGGGTCACGTTCCCGCCAGTTCAGTATGAACAGAATTGTACTTTAAGTGCTACTTCTGTTCAAAGTTTCCCGGAGGAAAAAAAGGGAGCTGGGGTGGGGGCAGAGGGGGAAATGTCAATAAGTGAGATGTTGTCCTGAAGTCCCGTTTGCCGGGGCAGGTGCCCTGGGGGTTTCTCAGCCAGAGCAAGAGCTAGGACACAAAGAGTAGATCCTGTGTCCTGGATCCGGCCAGGACAGGGTTAATTTTTGCAGCATCCAGGAGGAACACGGCTAGGACCCTGTGGCAATTTGATACCACCTCCCACGTGGCAGGGGGAATGGAAGAGGTTTGTCCTTCCCGGTTGGAGCAGTGTGCTGAAAGTCACGTGCTGTAAGTTGTGGGGCGCTGCGTTCTGTGTGAGGAACGATCGTGTGTGACTCGTTTGCCTCTCTTGTACACTCTGCTTTTAGCGTTGTTGTTACCGTTTGTGTTCTTATTTCACTTCTATTTCTAGTGAATTTTTCTTTCCTCAACCCGTGTTCTTTACCCTATTTGTGCTCTCCTCTCCATCCTGCCACAGGGAAAGTGGTGGGGAAGTCAGTGGCACATGGCCTGAGGTGTTTCAGTGTGAACACTAAACTGGGGAATACCATCCCTACACCACAACAATGTGGAAAAGTCAATTTCCTAAGTGATTACTTTCCTTGTCTAGTCCTACTGGAAAATTAGCCTGCTGAAAAACAACTGCTGTAGTTGAACTGGAAGCCTGCTAGGTAACATTTATTTTAAAGTACAGATTTAATAAAGTTACATAAAAAGCAAAATATAAATATTGCCAAATAGTCTTTATAATATTTTAAAATATTTTCAAGTCGATGGTGGGAGAAATTCCTGTGGTCTTTTTCCAGTCCCACAGTGACAAAGAATTCTATGAAGCAAATTACAACTGAATATTTTCAGTTCATGCAAAAAAAGTTAAGCAAAATAGCAGAAACAGTTACCTTTGAGCTGCATTTCCAAAGGAGACGGTTGACTTTTAAGCCTAAAGATGGGGAAATGAGAAGATCTGTGCGTTGAACAAAAAAGCATAATGAAACAGTGCAAATGCATTCTGTTCCTTCCCAAATGGACATTCTCATATTCAAAATATCACTGAAAGTCGAGGCCAAAATTTCAAGTGATTTTATTTCAATCAGCTGTGTTAAATCATTAAAAAGAGCATTACTGGTCTGGCTTCACGAGTGTCTGAATGAATGATGAACAGAAAATCTGCACATTCCAAGTGATACTTTCTTGAATAAGTCTGGTTTTCCAGAGGATGCAGAAAATAGGTTTGGGTTTGTTTTTCTCTCCCTCTAAAAAAAGTCAAAAGAGTTCATGCCTTCACTTTGTCAGTTCAAGATTCTGAAGGGCCACCCAGCTACTATCGAGGTCACAGACAGTGGATTCTGAGCACTTCCAAAAAGATGTCCTTGATTTTCAGACTTTTCACAGAAAAAATGTCATCAAAGAAAAAAATGCAATCAACTGAATTCAGACCATTTTGCTCTCCATTAAACCACAAACCTACACTCTACCCTTCTCATTAATACAAATGCAGAAACACTGACAGCCTTGGTTTGCAGAAAAAGGAAAACTGTCACTTCATCAGAGAAGTCATGAAAATGAAAAAACCCCCTGCCCTGAGTTTCCCAGCCGCTCTCCACCTGTGCCCATCCCTGCCGGGCAGGATCAGCACCAGGAGGACCTGTGGCAGGAGGTGGTGAGAGTGGCAGGTGCCTCTGCCCAGGGCAGAAGGCAGAAGTCACAGCCCCTCTACTCTTGGCTGGGACAGGGCCACTTGCCCAAGGGTGCCCCACAAAGAGGAAGGACTCCAGGCCCCAAGGCTCCCACCGGCCCTGCAAGAGGCCAACCCAAGCAGGGCTCTTGGAACTCTTTATTCAAGGAAAAGGAAATCAATTATTTCCCTCACACGGTCTCTGGACACTGCTTTCTCTCTCTTCTAATGACTTTCCTCTTTCCCTTTTGCCCCATTATGGGTGGCACCCCTGTGCTGGGGGGCACAGCTGTAGGCCCCTGGCGTCCCAGGGCCATGTCAGCAGTGGCACCTCTTCCCACAGGAAATCCTGCTGCAGCTGCACACCCACAGCAGAGCAGATGCCAAAGGCAGAGTGGGCATCAGGGGCAGCTGGTCCTGTCACAGTACCATGCCCTCAACCTGCCTATCCAGCTATCTGGATATGCAGTGACTCCACACTCCACGGTAATCAAATCGGGGGCACTGCCCTCTGACCTTTCTGCCCAGAAAGTAGAACTAATTTCAGTCACTCGAGCTTTGGAATTGAGTAGAGGGAAACGAGTTAACATTTGAACTGATTCGACATGCGCCTTTGGAGTAGTGCATGCACATGGGACCTCTGGAAAGAAAACGACCTCTGGAGGTCTCTCAAGGCACAATGATCATAAACAGAAAACAAATCTTGGATTTACTTGAATGTATCCAGAAACCTGTGGAATTTGCCATCATGCATTGCAGAGCACACCAAGTGACTAAGACCAAACTGGAATTAAGGAATCATTTAACCAATGAGGCTACAGAAAAAGGCAAGTTAGGAAACCACGTTTTTTCTTTAATACCCCTGCCAGAGATTCCTCTCCCTGCAGAAAAACCACAGTGCTAGGGACTGTCAGCTAATTGAAACTGTAGAAGCAAGATTTGATGCACGAGGCAGGGCAGTTATCCCAACTGGGCAAAGAGTAGTCCCAGAATCAATCTTGCATGAAATAGTGGATTGCAAACACAAAGACACCCATTGGAGTACTGAAAAACTTTTGAAACATTTGCAAAAATCTATAATTGGGTCTAAAATGGCTCAGATTGTACAATCAAGACTCCAAAAATATATAGCTTGTAAAAGAAAGAACCCTAAAACGGCTCACAAAGTACTGCTAAGAGCCAGAAAATCTGGAAGTCTTCCAGATGAATAGTGGTGGATTGATTTTACTGAATTGCCCAGAAAAGGAGGGTATAAATCCCTTCTAGTTCCAGTGGATACCTTTTCTAGGTAGCCAGAAGACTTCCCTTGTTGCACCAACCAGTCCAGGGAAGTGGCTAAAATACTGTTGAATCAAGTAATACCTAGGGTTCAGGGTACCTTTGGGAATGTCATCAGACAGAAGTTCCTGCTTTTTTGCAGAAGGGGTATGAAAGGTTTGGAAAGCTTTGTGAATAGCTTGGGATCTTCATACTCTATAGGCCCCAAACTAGTGGCAAAGTAGAGCAAATGAATTATACAATCAAACTGCAATTGGATAAAATAAGTCAGGAAACCTCCTTGATATGGGTCCAAGCCTGTTGCTCTACTTCAAATTAGAACTTGGCTGTGGAGCACCAGCAAAATCAGCCCCTATGAGCTGCTGGGTGGTCGACCCTACCAAGTACCACACATTTCAGCAAACACACACATAAAAGGAGAGGTTGATTTGAATAGTTACCTCATTTCTCTTAGTAAAATATTACAGGATTTTCAGTGATCAGTGGTGATCTCCAGACCAACAGGATTGGACACACCAGTGTACAAGTTCCGACCAAGGAGCTTGGATATACCTGAGAGACTGGGGAACTGCTCCACTACTGTGAAAGTTGAATGGACCTTTCCAAGTTCTATTGACAACTTTTACTGCATTGAAACTGAACATTGGATACATAAGTGGATACATTACTCCAAAAACAAAAGGGGCAAAGGCCTTTAGCTCAAGGCAACACCTGCTGGGGAGTTGAAGAAATCTGGACCAAACTTCATGGTTACCCAGATGGACTTGGTTAAAACATCTCTCCATAGCTGCTGTAATGGATTATGTTATAAAATGAAATATAGGTATTAAGAAACTAGTTCTGTAGAACTTTGTCTCAAGAAAAGGGAGGACTTGATAAGGACCACAGAACAGAGCAACACAGCCTTGAAGAAATGGATGAAGTGTAACTTAGGTAAACAGAAGTAGTGCAAAATGCAAGCAGGATGCCAGCTCAGCTCTGTGAGGCTGACAAAGCAGAAGTGATTGTGCAAAACAACAATATTGTGCTTACTCCAAAGTGGGGGTTGAGGAACAGCCTCTTAAAAAGGATACCAGATGTTGAAGACAGACCCAAAGAACCATATAAAGACTTCCAATAAGGGGTGCAAATTTGTAAAGTCAAGTCATACATATAGATGAAGTAAGGGGGGATAGCTAATGAACATGTAATGAGTGTGTATGATAAAAACTCTTCACCTGATGCTCAGGGCACTCAATTAGGGGAGGGATTCTTTGAATGACCAGCTTGGTGTAATAAAGAATGCCTCCCTTCTAATACTCAAAACTGTGTTAGAAAGTTTATTTTGGCTGATTTCAGTAACAGCCTCTCCTGACATGGCTTTGAATTATTCCCCTGTGTCCTGTTACTGTATCCCAGGGAGACCTTTAGAGACATGATGAGATACACAGCCACAGACACATGATGCAGGTGACCGAGGGAGAGCAACATGGGAATGTAGAAGCTAGAAACAAGAAATGGTATTTCCTTTTTTTCTCCAACACCATATGCCTACAGGGATGGAAGGCCTGCTCTGACAACACCAGGCGAAGGAGGCTGATGCCACCAACCTGTGGATATCCCTGAGCAATGGGTTGTGATCTCACTTCCCTCACTACCTATCTGGGGGTGACCAGAAGACAAAATACCTGTTTTGTTGTCACTAGTGCGTGGAGGCTGATGTCACTGAGCAGTGGGCTGTGACATCACAGGAGGAATGGATGATGGCCTTGTGTCCCTCACTGCTTATATTCAGTTGGCAGAGCCTGGACCAGTCTGGCTCTAGCCTGAACTCCAAGCAACACTGTGAGGTCTGGGGGATCAAGCCAGGCTTCTCTAGCGCTGGGTGGTGCCTGTTACTGGCACATCTTGGTGCCAGTCTCAGAGCCATCACTCCTGTTTCCCTGCCCTGCCTGCTTAAGGCAGCCGAGCACTGCAGATGCAGCACTGAGGGTGAGCTGTGCAGGAAAATGTCTCACTGGGGTGGCTGTGGGGTGGGTGACAGGACTCAAGGGGCTGGCTGTGTGTCCTTCTCCAGGGGCCTGGCCATTTCTTCCTCCCTGCCCCAGGACAGCCAGTGACCATGGCCTCTCTCTCCTGCAGATGTGACAGCAGTGAGGGCAAACAGCTCCTGATCCTTCTCTCTCCACAACGTGCTGCAGAGCACAAAAATGTCCACAGAGACCAACAGCAACTGCCCCATCTGCCAGGACACTTGCCAGGGCGTGGCTTCTACTCTGCCCTGTCACCATCAGTTTTGCCTAGGCTGTATCCTGCGATGGGCACAGAGAAATCCAGTGTGCCCACTCTGCAGAAGAACAATAGTGACTGTACGATTTTCTGATCACGGAGAAGGCGACTATCTGGAGACATCCATCACAGTCCCTGAGGAGCTGCCAGATGGCAGCAGCCAGGCAGGGAGAGCTCCCGACAACCTGTATGAGAACAGCTCCCATTCTTCTGTGGTGTCCCCTTCATCCTCTCCACAGGGGACAGTGTCTTCAGCAGAGCATGAGGGTTCAGGGCTGGACTCTGTGGGGAGTGTCCTGCCTGAGGTCTGGGCAGAACTTTTCTGTCAACAACAGCATCTCCTGGACCCCGTGCAGCTCTGGCTGCATCAGAGGCTGGAAGAAATATACCAGGGCTGGTGGTGGGTGGTTGATGCCATAGAGAGCTGCATCATGCATGGCCTTTGCACCTACGGGCCAAATGCTGACATGCTGGTCGAGGCGCTTCAGCCTGTCCTCGAGCAACACGCGGCACCACTGATCCATGGCGTCATCAGCATCATTGTGGGCCAGTGCAGCGAGGACGCCCAGAGGCTGCTGTGCTCTGGTGTCTTCAGGGACGAGAACAATGGCCCTGTGGCCAGTGCCAGCTCCAGCTCCAGCTCCAGTGCCAGCTCCAGCTCCAGCTCCAGCTCCAGCTTCAGCTCCAGCTCCAGCTCCAGTTCCAGTTCCAGTTCCAGCTCCAGCTCCAGCTCCAGCTCCTGCAATTCCAACAGGTCCAGCTCCAGCTCTGGCTCCGGCTCCGGCTCCAGCTCCTACAATTCCAGCAGCTGCAGCTTCAGCAGCTACAACTGCTCCAACTGCTGCCACTCCAGCAGCTCCAGCTCCAGCAGTTCCCAGCAAGGGACTCCTGCCAGCAGCCCCTTGGGCTCTAATGAGGAAGAAGCGGGTACATCAGAGGCCTCCCCCTGCCTGGAGCAGCAGTTGCAATCCCAGGGAAGGGACTGATTGTCCGCTGGACCCCAGCATGTCCGACAAAAGAGGGAGCGAGGCCTTAGGACTCTCCCCAGGCCTGCCAGAGACCGCCCCACTGGCAGCTCTAGCAGGGCTCTTGCAACCCTTTATTCAAGAAAAAGGAAATAAATTGTTATTTACCTCACAAAATCTCTGGGTGCTGCTTTCTCTCCCTTCTGATGCCCTTCCCCTTCAGCCCCACGGGACGTGGCACTCCAGCGCTGGGGGGCACAGCCATGGGCTGCCAGAGCCACAGGGCTACGGCAGCAGCACCTCTTCCCACAGCTTCCTGCTGCAGCGGCATACCCACAGTGCAGCAGATGCCAAAAGCAGAGCAGGCATCAGGGGCAGCTGGTCCTGTCACAGGACCATGCCCTCAGCCTGTCCCAAGCTTTCTGCCCACTTGGAATGGGGAGTGATACAGTGGCTTCGGTGGGTGCCTGGCCAGGGTCCAGCCAGGGTCAACCCACTACATTTTTCACATTTTGTCCTGTCCTGACTGGCCCAAGGGCTACTGCATAAACAGTTCAATTTGTTCAGGACCCCACTTAAAATTATTCCTCCATGTCACATCTGAGTCTACTCTGGAATGTGCATTCTCCGGAAACCCACAGGGCCTAGGAAAGTTGGTGCTTCCTTCTTGCTGGTTGCTGGGGACAGATTTGCTATTTTGTTGACTGAAGTCACTGGAATTGGATGATATCCATCTTGACATTTTACTCCTAAAAGATTCATTTCCTGGGCAGCTCCCTTGACCTTACCTTTATTATGACAGCTTTTAGGAGGATCTGGATTATCTTCTCTCCTTTCTCAAAA
The DNA here is from genome assembly GCA_013396875.1 of Vireo altiloquus. Lineage (NCBI taxonomy): Eukaryota > Metazoa > Chordata > Aves > Passeriformes > Vireonidae > Vireo > Vireo altiloquus. The sequence goes on from VZRF01009962.1 coordinate 8,833, forward strand.
ACTTCCTCTGCTGTGCTGCCCCGTACAATGAAGTCATGGATGTACTGCAGATGTTCCAGAGACTCACCCTTTTCCAGTGCCATGGGAAACAGTGGGGCTGTGTTTCCAGCCCCAGGGCTATACTGGATGCCGCTTCAAGTGAAAGCAAACTGCCTGTACTCTCCTGATGAAGGAATGGAGAACAATGCATCAGTTACTGTTGTGGTGCCCCTGCCCTTTTTAACCTGGTTATCAGCAACAGGGGCTGGGGGCAATAGACCCCTGGGTTCGGGAAAAGGGGCATGGTGTACAATAGACTTACTGGGGCTTCTGGAGAGAAGTCTTTAGGTAGCAGATCAGCTAACAGCAGTACACAGGCAAAATACGTACACAGCTTCTGAGGGTGCTAATTAGATGAGACTTTATTGTGGCTCCCCCATGCTGGGAGGGAGCATGGTTGCAAAGGGAAGAGAGAGCAAGGCAGGCAGGCTGAGAGGCTGAGGCACAGAGAAGGAGACTGCCTCGTGCAGGAGGTTAAGAGAGCGTTCCAGAGCGGGGGTGGATACAAAGCCTGGGCCAATGGGATACTGATAGGAGAGGAGTAAAGGGGGAGAACACATCTCAGGGACCAGTGGGAATGGGAGGCAGGAGGGATTAGGTGACAAAAATCAATATGGCATCGAAGAAGGGCTTATAGGCAACTGAAGTTGAAGCACATCCAGCACAGCAGCATTCATGATGGTGTGACTTCACTCAGACCATGACACTCCACCGTCAGTCTCCTCCTCTCTCCATTATGCACAGGCCATATAGGACCACTAAAGGCTGAGCGAGTCTTGCTGACCACTCCTGGGCTCTCCAGTTCACAAATCATCTCATGAATGGCGGTCATGCCGTCCTGGCTGGAGCAGTACTGTTGACAATGCACTGTTGCGGCAGTGATCAGTACCTGTTGTTCTTCGACCCTTAGTGTTAAAAACAACCAATTAGAGCCATAATTAACATTAATTAATTAATAACAGGTGGGGATAGCACAAGAACTAACCTAACTGCCAGCAACAAGGCAGAACCCAAAAAGGGCAGCTCGCGCGTGCTGGGTGCTCCCCTGCGTGACCAAAGGAGGAGAACCAGGCTCTGCCCCTGGGGAGCCTTTTTAAAGTCTCTGGGGGGATTGAAAACGCACCAATCAGGTTGGCTCGTTTGAGTCCTTTCTGATTGGCTGTTCCAAACAGTGCATTTCTAGCCAATCATTCATCCAGGGGAGGCTTTGATTGGACGGAGTTTTGGTCCAATCTTCATCTTGCTGCTGGTGTAGGTAGCAGGAGTCCATAATGCAGTGTCCTTGGTGGAAGTTTATGGCAATTCCTGAGAAGGGAGCCCCTTCACCTGCGCCACCCGATGGTCAAAAATGGGAACTAACCTGTACACTCGGCCGCAATGAGAAACCTTATTAACAAGCTAATTCAGGAACATGTGGAACAGTGAATTAAACAAGTAACAAATTTGCCAGTGATAAACAAGCTTAGCACCTTATTTAACTTTCTAGCTCCCTCCTAATTGAAACATTCAATTCATTTCTCACACTTAGTAGTCTACAGCAGAAGGGTCCTCTGAGACACCAGGGACCAGCTCTCTAATTTCCTCTGTCTCCATGGCAGCCAAAAGTCCATCTCTTGAACGCCAGAGCCCAAGAGCTGCATGAGGCCTGACTGCCCTTGCCAAC
>VZRF01009967.1:0-20889 GCA_013396875.1 Vireo altiloquus
ATCACCGGGATGTCTGCAGTGGGCACCTGCTGTCAACACAGCATCACAGAAACATCACAAGTCAGAGTGATTTAGTTCTGGCAGTGAGCTCAGGGGTCGGACAGGGTGCAGGGCTGGGAGTGGAACGGGAAGAGCACCTCTGCAGAGATGTGCCTGCATCATAACATCCACCTCTCTGGGAATCTGCATCCTGATCTTATTCTTCTGTCTCCGTGAGGTGGGAATTCCATGTTTTCCTCTTCATGGCTTGTTTCTAAACCAAGAATGCAATCCTTTTGTTCCAGTATTTAAAACATGTTAACCCTACTTTCAAAGGTTTTCCAGTAAGTGCAAAAGATATTTAAATATGCCGACTTTCATTAGTGCCTTTGAGGTTTGCGATTACAATTGTCTCAGATGCAGATGGCACTATTTTGCTTCCCAGATTAATTTTAAAAGCGGTTTGGGGTGGACTACTATTCAGAATAAAAAATGGAAGTTTTGATAAAAGTTTATAACTTTATAAAGGAGTATACTGCATAATATAAGCCAATAAACGAAAACTTGGAATATAGTGAAATAGTGTTTTCTTCATGGCAGGAGAAAGAGGAAACACGCAGTCAATAGTGAAGGCTGAGGTTTTAAACAGTCTGAAAATACCAAGTTGAGGTGATTCATGGATGTTAGACAATCATCCTTCTTTTTGCAGTTGCACAAATAGGGTCATGGAGGTCAGGAAGAAAAAGAATAAAGAATATCTCCAAATAAATTGAAAGTAGGCAGCTAGCATGGAACAGGCACAGGCTGTGATGGAAGTGGAGAACGTCAATTAGTGAAGGCACACCATGATAATCATGGTTCTGCCTGGCTGCAATAAAAGTTAGGGAACAGTAGAAACTGGTTAAAACAAAAAAAGGGTAAGTATGTTGTTCTACCCACCCGTAAAAATCAATGTAAAGGAAGTGCAGCTGAAATAAAGTGTTGCTAAATAAAGCTGAAAGTAGAACACCAACTGCAAGCTGGGCTCGGGGTGGAGTGAAGCTGCAGTGGCAGGACAGCACATCCCTGCCAGCAGTCTGACATCCCTGCCCACCGAGAGGGAACAGACACCAGCAGCAGAGCAGCAGCAGCTCAGCACACACCTGCAGGGTTATCAGAACCCCAGCTCCTTTGGGTGGGTGCTTGCAAAACTCACACTGTGTAGCTTGAGGATGTAGCTTTAGAGTTAGGATAATTTTGTTTAAATGTAAGTGAATATTGCCATTTCTAGCTTTGCTGTACTGGTTCCAGACTTCACCTGCTAGTCACAGAGACATGCTGTCAAACCAGGAGAGAGAAGCTGCCCTCAATGTTTTTGGAGACAATCCTTGATAACTATGGAATGGGCACAGCCCTGTGGGATGTGTGTGAGACAGCCATGGGCAGGTCCAGAGTCAGGAAGGAACGCTGAAGTAGTCAGATTTTGTCTGGGAAAAGGAAGGCTCAAGTATAATTATTAGCTCTGTGCTTTGGAGTGTGTGAGAGTGGGCAGGGATTTAGGATCAGGGTCCCTAAATCCTAATTCCAGCACTATTACAATTTCATTAATTGAGGCAGTTTGACAGACTGATACAGGCATTGAAAATTACCAGAATTTTGTTAATAACTGCAAAGGCTGCAGTGTTGGGGGGACATTTTTTACTGTGAGTGATAAGTGATGTTCTGAGTTTTAATCCACCCCTAAGAATGAAGGACTCTCTGGTCCAACTGTAGAACGGAGCTGTGAGGTTTGTACTTTTAGTTCTGTGCACTATTAACTCAGAAAATGCTACTGCAAAGGAATGCCTGTGGAGCCTCACCTAGGAGAAGCTTTTATTACAAAATATTAAAGCCTGCAATGAGAGAACTAAAGACTATTTATCTGTAATACAGTGCACTATCAAAATTGCTGTTCATTAGAGTCCTCTTTCATAAACATTTCTGTGCAGGATGTTTTGCAGAGACAAAAGACTGCTCAGCATTGATCCCTACATTGATTTCCACTGCTATGCTGACTCATACAGTTTATTATGTCTTTTAAACTTAAAACTATATATTACTGCTTCTGAAAATTTATCATATCCTTGGGAGCAACTGAAGCTCTTGAGTCTTGTAATGCAATTATCTTGAGACAAGATGATTCTGTGGTAAGATTATCCCCTAAAAAGATTATCTCCTGACACAGTCATCTTCTGACAAGATTATCTGCAGAGATGATGTCGATAATTAGCTGAGGATGTGGAAGACTGATCTGGGAGATACAACACAAGGGAAAACTAGTCTGAGCACTTAGCTGAGCCTCAGCTGAATGTTGTTGGTGGGTTAAGTTGTTGGTCTGAGCCTTCAGAACTCTCAACTGATGGGGAAAAAATCGTGAGCAGTTTTCTTTGCAACACTTAGAACTGGACATTTCTGCTTTAACCAGTCTAACATTCATTGTAGGATCTAGCTGAAAAACTGTCTGTACCTTCCCTGGAAAAGCTTAGGAACTCTTACATTCATTTCATGGCAAGTGTGGATACTACATAGCTTAAAGAACAGAGTATGCACAAGGAACAGCAAAAAATTACTGGATTATTTTTGTCTGGCAATTGCCATTCATCAAAAACATTTTCTAGTTGCACAAACAATGTCATGCTTGTTGTTTTCTCTTAGAGGAGGTGAAAGATCAATGATGTTAACTCCCCTTTATATGTTTGCTTTCCAAAGCATTGATTCTTGATATTCCTAAAGTATCACTGACATGAGGATCCTAAGACAGTGAGAAAAGAGCAAAGGATTTTAATCTTTCCAAGAAAAGAAAATATGAAAACATACTGGTACCCCTGCAGCCCCCAGTACCCCAAACCTCGCCACAGAAAACCGAGAGAGTTTATCACCAGTTCCTGGAGTCTCTGCAAGGCTGATGTAAATAGTGTTATTGCTGCCAAGAAGCTGTGAGCTTTAGATGAAAGTTAATGTGTTGGAGAGTGTCCAGAAATGGTCAAAGGGACAGAGGTCTGGAGGTTTTAGCTATGCTGATGAGCTAAAGAATGAGCAGTTACAATGCCAAACTTTGAACTGACCTTAAAAACTTATGGACAGCACTTGTGTAAAAGAGACACCATGTATTTTTTTAGAGAGAATTAAATGCATTTTCTGGAATTTTTTTTTTTTTTTTTTTTAAATAATTAACCCTAATGTGGATATTTCACTTGGAGCTATTAAAGGCCCGTAAACTTGAATATAGTTTTGATTCCATCTATCAAAGTCACCCAAAATCAGCAGATATCCCCCACGTTTGTAATCTCTTGCTTTACTGTGCACATAGACTCTTTCATTCTTGAGGAAAGAATCTCTCACTGTCTCCACACACTGTCAGTCTGCAGAGTACCAAACCACCAGGAAACAAAGGGGTTGGTCTTTTAAGAGTTAGGAAGGATATTGGGCTGTGTGGGGAGTCGAGAGTTTGTTTTTCCTTTCTTTCTCCATCAAACCATAAACACAGATCATTTTGGTCAGCCAGCTTTGGAAGAGCTGAGAGGGAGGCTGGGAGATTCCCCTGAGCAATGGCACATCAGCTCCCTGCTAAATCACAGAGCCATCAACTACGTGACAAATTGGCTCTCACTCCCCAGTCTTCTCAAAAGAAGTTAAAAGAGCAAAGAGCATGAAATAGTCTTGAAACCACCCCAGTGGGTAAGCCTGGCAGCTAGGACTGACCTCCAGCACAGAGAACAACACAACACCTTCAATAATTCTGTTTACATTCTTCTTAGGCTGCCATTCTCCATTTTTTTACCACTTTCCTAACTGAAATTAAAAAAAAAATAAAAAATGAAATATTTTAAGTAATCTATAAACATTAAATATTTCTTGATCACTCATCCTTCTCTGAGAAAAGACTCAGTAAAGTCATCACAATAAGAACGTTTTCTCCTTTTGTTCCAAGAAGGGCTTATGTCTCTGCATTAATTTCTTTTCTTCTATTCCACAGATAATTACTAGAAGATACTGGGAAGTGCTTAACTTTACTTCAACTTATTTGAAGTTTATTACCCCTGTGACTCATACATCACAACCACCAAAAATGGATAAATTGTAAAATCTACAATACTAAATCTTCACTTCAAGGACTACTACTCCCAAATCTCCTAGCAGTACATTTTTAGACTGCCCTTTCTAATAACTTAGTTTCCCACTGAGTAAAAAGCTTTTAGTATGTTGAAAATGGAGCAGTGTTATTCTTAGCTACTTGATTCTCAAACTTCCAGTTCTGCTATGGTTCAAGTGGCAGCTCCTCCATACCCTCATTCTGCAAACCATTTTTATGACATTAATATAAAACATTCCTGTGTGATATGCAGTAATTTCATCACGTTTTCATTTGATTGATGTGATTAAAATATATTTGACTTCATCTGAATTCCTATACATCTTGAACGTTGAACAGGACATTTTGAAAATGGCAAGGAATTCAGAAGGCTCAAACACTTTGCTACTTCTTTACGTTTAGTAAGGAGTGCTAATATTTTTCTGTATTGTAGGAATACTTGAAATACCCGCATGCAATTTACTTGTTTGAGTCTGAAGATGAAATAACATGGCATTTTCCATGTGTTCTGAAGAGCTGGCTGTCAGAAGTTACTGGGTAATAATTTTTGAAATAAAGCTGAATTTTAAAAGTGAAAAACCCAAAGTTTGAAAATAATTTTGAATAATTTTTTTATAGCACGAGATGAGAAAAACTTTGAATATGAGAGGCCAAAGAGAGCTTTATCAATGGCTGAATGAAATTTAAATTCCAAAGCATGGCAGAGTGTTTGAGAAGTTCTAGAGAGGTTCAGAAAGAAGTTGAATTGTTTTTTATACTTTATCATAAACTTGTTTGTTCCGAGTTCCCCCATTTCAATTAAAAGTTGTGTAGCCCTTCCTCCTCCCTACGTGTTGTCAATCCCCTTAAAACCACTCCCATTCAACCCTAATAGGGTTTTTCCCCACTCTTTCTTCCAGCACCTTCCCTGTCTATCACCCAAACCCCACCCTGGAGGCATGCCCTGGAGATGTCAATCCTCTCTGAGCCAAAAACCTCCCCTCTGCAAATCCCCTAAACCTTGACGCCCCACTTGAGCATTAGAATGTCAGTCAACCTGATTGTATCCCCATTGCTCCTGAAATTGTAATCCCTCCCTTTCCTCCTCCCTTGGTTGTCTCGGATCAGTAAATTATAAGGTCCCTCCTTCGTATCCTCCCCTGTGAGAAATGTAAAACGTGAGAAGGCTTTTAGTTTGAGTGAGAAAAGCAGGTTTCAGAAATAAAGCAAGGATTTTAGGTTCAGCTGCAACTACAAAAATCAGAATGTAGAAGAAGATACAATAATTTAGGCTGCAAGGACATTANACTGCCGCTCGGACACTGCTGCTCGGACAGTGCCGCTCGGACACTGCCGCTCGGACACTGCCGCTCGGACACTGCTGCTCGGACAGTGCCGCTCGGACACTGCTGCTCGGACACTGCTGCTCGGACAGTGCCGCTCGGACACTGCTGCTCGGACACTGCTGCTCGGACACTGCCGCTCGGACAGTGCCACTCGGACAGTGCCGCTCGGACACTGCTGCTCGGGCTTTGGGCATTTAGGGAGCAGCTAAAGTGTCCCTGCTCGGACACTGCCGCTCGGACAGTGCTGCTCGGACAGTGCCGCTCGGACACTGCTGCTCGGACAGTGCCGCTCAGCTCTGGCAGTGCTCGCAGGCCGCTCTGGCTATCACGGGAAGGGCAGTGGTTGCCAGCCGGGTGGGAGCAGTCAGGACTCTCCCTCTGTCTGGGCAAGAAGCTGCACCGTGTCACCAAAGCAGACAGATTAACTCCTCTCCAGCAGCCTTTTCATCCCTTCGTAGATTTTAAGGCCTGGAAGATGACACTGATCGTAGGTTCAATCTCAAATCGGTGCTTCCTCCGTGACTCCTGCATGTGACATTCCCCAGCTGGATGGGGAAAATGTATCCCTTAGAATGGATTTTCAAATGAGCCAAGTGCTGGGAGGTTTTAAAGTAGATAATCATCAGGATTTAGAGAGTGTATGTGAGATCTATGATAATAAAAATCCAAGTTTATAACCCAAATATTAATGCTAATTTTAATGTTGGTACTTCAGTACTGCACACAGGCGCATAGTCAGTCCCTGCAAATATAAAACACGTGAGCAAATGACCCAAATACATTGTGAGTACTGAAATGTGGTGCTGTTTCTCACTCCAAAATGCATTCATTCCAAACCACATCCATATACTCAAATTATTGGTGGAAGTCTGGTGTAAGTAGTTACTAAAAGCTCTCCAGCAATACCTCCACTTGCATGAGGTTCATTTAAAGGAAATTTGTGATAAGGAAATCAAATGATGGGGAAATGAAGAATCAGTAGCTAACTAATTTGATACAATTCAAGGGCTTTTCTGTGTTTATGATCATCTTCAAGTGACACAATTTATTTAACAAAAGCATTTTTTGAGCAAATATAAGAAAATATGTGTCCAGTATCGTATATAAAGTGAACGAAGCATTTAGAGTTAATGACTCTTGGTGCTAACTCACTATAAACAAAATAACTTCTGAACAAATGTGGCCTCACTGTGAAATAAAAAAACCTCAAAAAACCAAAAACCAAACCTAACAAAAAAAAAAAAAAGCCAAAAAACAAAACCAAAAAAAAAAAAAAAAAGCCAAAAAACAAAACCAAAACAAGACAAAACAAAAAAAAAAACCCTCTCAAACCCCCCCCAGCCCTCTACCCCTCAAATAAAACCCCAGATTTAACTTTGCTTTCCCGCTAGCTTTTGGCATTTCCCTGATAACATTTACGTTTATATCACTTTTATCCAAACTGATTTATTCCTTTGAGGTACAGACTGAGATTAAAAAGACACTGTTGTACAATGTCCCCAGGTTCCTTCTGGACTCTGTTACACTTCTTCTAGAAGAAGATATGCACTTAGAGTCCTACACAGCCTTATCTTGCACTCTGAAAAACAGGAAATCCCTTCAGAAACTGCATTCAGAAGTTTAAAAACATCTCCTTTTCCTTGTGTGAATATTCCCAAGGGAATTCAAAAGAAAACAATTATGGCACCAGAGTTCTGAATCACATTATATTATTTTAGATCATATTTAATATTTTATGGGGAGTTCAGGTTGAGTGGTTCTACTTAACTTATTCTCAATAATGCACGACTTACTAGAAATTACTTGCAGGACATGATATTTTCAGATCAAATTGGCCCAAAGCCAAGTGTCTTTAAAACAAATGGCAAGATAAATAAATAAAAGGGGAATGATTCTCCACAAAATTGGTTCATCATTTGTCTGTGATATTTTTACTTGGAAAATAAACTGTGTTTTTCTTCCCCTCCTTTTGTTTCATTGCAATTACTGTTCCAACTCTGTTCTAACTCAAAACAAGTTGCCAGGAAAACAGCAAACAAGGCATGACTGTTGTCCCAAAGGAACACAAGTTTGTGGAAACAGTTTATGTCAAGATTTTACTTTTATAAATGTTGAGCCCTACCTTGCTGCCCTAGTACTTTGGAGTGATTTTATTCCTGGATCAAAGTACTGCTCAGCATGAACAAATGTCCAGAGACTGTTTGTAAGAAGATCAAAGCTATAAATAAGCAGGGCAAACAGCTCAGGCTTAATTGCACCAGGGAGCCGAGCTTAGAAAGGCCTGGGAGGCAGACTGGGGGGCTGAGGGGAGGCAGGCTCAGCACCAGTGCTGCATCCCCTGCAGCAGCACCACCCCAGCTCTGCTCTGCCATGACATGCAGACACCAGGGAAAGCAGAATCCCAGCAGAATGTCTCTGTTTGATGCCACTCTGACCAGGTGCTTACACATAATCCCAGTATTTGCAGTATGCTGATATTCTACACTGAAAACAGTTTCCATTCCTTGGAATTTACTTTGCATTTTTGCTTTCCTAAGTCATTGCCAGCTGTCCTCTTTAGGATTTAGTTTTGACATGGAATAATTTCCCTTTGAGTTGGAAATGTGGTGTGCACTAAGAAGTTGTGATTACGATTCCAGGGAGAGGAGAACTCCTGTGGAACCTGCTCTGAAACGTGTGATCCAAGCAGAGCAGCAGAGTGTGGTGTTGGGGACAGTGAGAACTGGAAGTTGCACTGGACACTGGGGAAATCTCAGTCCTGGGCTGGTATTAATAGCAAGAATCCTGATGTAAGTGATTCTTTCAAACAGGAAAAATCATTTAGGTTGGAAAAGGCCTTTGAGGTCACCGAGTCCAGCTGTTCCCCCAGCAGTGCCAAGCCCAGCACTGCCCCATGTCCCCAAGTGCCACATCCACAGGGCTTTTAAATCCCTCCAGGGAGAGGGACTCCAGCACTGCCCTGGGCAGCTGTGCCAATGCTTGGCAACCCTTTCAGGGGAGACATCTTCCCTAATAGACAAAGAAAAGCTCTCCTGGCACAACCTGAGGCCATTTCCTCCTGTCCTATCACTTATTACCTGGAAGAAGAGCCTGAGCCCCACCTGGGTCCAAACTTCTTTCTAAAAAGGAGATACCAGTATTTGAAACAAATTACTGCCACACATTCTGCTTGCTGGGATAGTAAAGGCAATGACACAGAGCCTAAAGGTGATCTTGGTTTAATCCCTTTATGGCACACATAGCTCAGCAATGACAATAACCATAATGTTGCTATGAAGTAGACTTTACACCCTGCAAAATTTATTTGAAATTTCAAGCATTCTCTGTGAAGATAAAACTCAGGTCTCTTTTGAATTAATTTGAAGTGTGATAGCACTCAGTCTGGTGTTAGGACTGCTCTTAGGAAACACAGAAGACCCAGCTTCCAGTCTTTGCTGTTCCCTGTTTTGAACAGTAATTTACACCCATGTCCATATACTTACTCACTGTCTTAATTCCCAGGCTGTTAGGAAGTCGATTTTTCCCTAACATTTGAATCTGTAATGGCATCTTTTGTCTCAAGTAAGTTGAGATATAGGGGAAAAATCAAGGCAGATCTCATCCCCTGGTTTTACCTGAGAATAATCCCAGCCAGCTCTACCATGACAGTCCAGTTGTTCCTTTACCTGCCCCTTGACCATTACAGTGCAGGAGCACTGCAGCATGGGTTTCAAGTCTTTTAAATGCTCTGTAGGTGTAGACCTCATTTGTGAAAAGAAAAAAAAGAGTGTAGCAGAAACCAGAGCAGTGTTTGTGAAGCTCTTCCTTTCCTCCCCCAGCTGTGTTTTAAAAGGTTGTGGCCAAGTCAGGAGAGCAAAGATGGGTAGTTGTGGGTTGTAACTTTGTAGGAGTGAACCTGTAATAAAAGGATATGCAGTAGAAATGTAGGTGCAGAGACATTGGAAGAGAAATGGGGGGAGCAGGGGAGGAGGAACAGGGATGGATGCAATGCCAGGCTGGACTACAGAAGTTCACTCTCTCTGTGGCCGAAGGATGTGGCTATGAGCTTCCTGGATGTCTCTCTTCAGTGTAATATGAAGTGATGGTCCTGGAGGCAAAAAAAATAAGAACTAATGAACTCCAGACTAGGGAGAAGCCTAAAGCTGGGTATGAGCTTTTGGGGAGTGAGTTGTAGTTCTCTGTTAGCCTGAGAGCAACGAGACTTTCTGTCAGACAGGAGAGGTCATGTGTGAGAAATTCTCAGCTGGATCAGACCTGATTTTAAGAGCTATAATAGAAACTGAAATTCTTCTGACACACATGACATTCACTCTTAAGTAGAAACCAGACTCACAAAGCAACAGACAACAAAATCTCATTTGTGAGGGCTTTTTATTATTATTTCTATTCTTTTAATCCTCCCTACAGTACAAAGGGAAAAGCTCCTTACCACACTTTGAAGCATGGTATTATTTTTTCCTAAATGTGACTTTTTTTAATGTTACTTTTCTAAACGGAAGGTGTTTGTGTTGAATTATTGGAATGTGTAGGTATTCTGTGTGGCTGTGCTTCACCAGTCTCCCTGCAGGTGAAATTTGCTTCTGTGCTTTCACCATGAAGCATAACAACACTCTGGGCTCTGCTCTGACTGGGGTTAGGAGCAAACATGATGTGTTTGTAATCACAGATGTTCCAGACACTGAGGAGCCCTTGAATTTTCAGGGATATTTGAAGTCTGTTTTTGTGTGTTACTGATACAAAAGGTAGGAACAAAAAACCTTTTGTCTTTGTAGATCTTGGGAAAGACAATTGTTTTTACTGGCTTAAATTTTACTAACTAAACATAGTATTTAATAATTGAAATTCCGATGGAAGTTGGTTTCACATTTAAACTAAAATAGTGTGTGGTAAGTTAGAAATTCAAGCATTTACATCGAAACTCTGACCTACATATGATGGGGAAAGGAGAGGCTGCCTAAATGAAGCAGCTGGACAGCTGCAGGTGAATGGGGCCTCTTTCTTTCCAGGCTTCACATCTCACATTGTAAATCAGAAACAGAGGAGCTGGATTTAGAAACTTGGGAGAAATTTGTGGTGAGAATAAAAGCCTATGGAAGGAGAAAACTTTCATTGAAAGGAAAGGAAAGATTATTGGTTTTGAGGAGAAGATCATTATAATATATCAATTTGATGTATAATCAGAAAAAGTATTTTATGGTTGCATATAAACCACATAGTGGAATCTATCTAGGTATAATTCTAGCATTAAGAAATGTACTGATAGGTAAAATATTCTGTTTTATATGGATGAAGAGGAAAAAAAAGTGCAAGAATGTTCTTTTATACATTTCACACTTCCTTTTGAAGATGTGTCCCAGATAATACAAAATAAAGTGATGTGGCCTGAGTTGGGAACCTAAAGTTTGAGTTTGGATTCAAATCTGAATTTTTCAAAGTATAGGAGAACTATCTCAACTGAACTTTTCGAGAAGGAAGGAAGGAAGGAAAGGAAGGAAGGAAGGAAGGAAGGAAGGAAGGAAGGAAGGAAGGAAGGAGCTCTTTCTCTTTGCATTGCTTACTCAAGCCCAAAATTATTGAGGTAGTTACATTTATTTTTCTATATAGTGCTATATATATGTGTGTTACTACCCTTACTTTCAAAGGTGCTACAACAGACTTAGCAAAAACAACAGCCCCAGATAAATGTAATTCTCCTTTAGAAATAAATATGTTGTAAGGAAAAAAACCATGAGAGATATGTGATAGTGGATGGCATTTCTGAGGGCAAGATTATGACCCTAATATTAATTGAATGCATGTATTTTCAGTTTTTACTTATCCTTAAAATTAATATTCTGATTTTTAAAAAAACTTAATGATATGAAGTGACTTCTTTAAAACTCTGGTTCAACTGTTAAATTCAGGAAATTTTGGCAGAGACACTGAAAATTTTTTAAACATATTTTTATAAACAAAAAAATTACTTAGGAGAAAACACATTATAGTTTCCTTTTGCAGAATTCAAACTGTCCACCTTGGGGTCTAGTTTTATGGTCTGCTTAAGCTGATGTAGCTGGAGGGCTGTTACTAGAAAGCAATCCTGATTCCCTGGCCTCCTTCTGTGCTGTTTGCCATAGCCTGGGCAAAAACCAGCGCATGGAGAGGGTTGGGAGGAGTTCCCAAGCAGCTGTGATTAGGGCTGACATCCTGCTGACAGCAGAAATGAGGAGAAAGCCTTCAGTCTTAACATTCCACAGACACAAAACTCTCTATTTGGACAAAAATAACTTGTACAAATATATTGTGAAAGAAGCTGTTTGTATAATACTGAAAGCCAGATTCTTAGTGCCCTCTCTACAGTATAAAATAAGATTTTACTCAGTTGGTGTGTTTCCTTCCAGTAAATTATTCAAAGGGTTCCATGTGTGGATGTATCTGTTGTTAATAAAGGGCAGCAGGAGATGCTTCCATCCTGCTTTGATCGTAATCTCCTCAGCTGGGACCTGAATCTCAGGTCTCTCTGCCTTTGTACAGTCCCTGTCTGCGGCAGGGCTCGGTGCTCCCAAAGGGAACGGTGCTGGGAAGGGGCTGGAGGAGCCCCAGGAGCGGCTGAGGGAGCTGGGAAAGGAGCTCAGGCTGGAGAAAAGGAGGCTCAGGGGGGACCTTGTGGCTCTGCACAACTCCCTGACAGGAGGGGGCAGCCGGGGGGGGTCAGGCTCTGCTGGCAGGGAACAGGGACAGGAGGAGAGGGAACAGCCTCAGGCTGGGCCACCTCTGCCAGCCCCGAGAGTGGAGTCTCTGTCCCTGGAGGGATTTATAAACTCTGTAATTGTGGCACTCGGGAGCAGGAGTCAGTGCTGGGCTGGGCAGAGCTGGGGCAGTGGTTGGGCTCGGTGATCTCAAAGGTCTTTTCCAGCCTAAGCAATTAACCAGTAAGTGGCTACAGAAGAGTGTAGTAGCACAAAATCCCTTTGTAGGCTGTCAGGACAAAGTACCACCCCTTTAACCAAAACATATGGACAAAAGGCATCATTGCTCTTCTAAGAGCAACACCTCTATCCAGAATCACTCTTTATTTTGTATATTGACGTATATTCAAAGTATTTGTTATTTTAATCAGCATAATCGTTATTTTAATACCCTGGTCATATTTTCAGAATATTCTTTTCAATATTTACATAGTCATATTTAATTATTTCCTGTTATACTGAATGGTCATCCTTTGTTTAATCCCATCTCAGGCAATGATAATTCTGTTTAATGTACAAAGCTTGCTCCTGTTCTGTGTCAGTGGAGCTGTGAGGAGAGGTAGGGGTTCTTGGTGCCCTTCCATTTGACCTGTGGTTTTCTCAGTGATACCTGGCCAGAGTACAAACTCTAATGCTCTTTGGACAAAATGCTGAGAGCATTAAAGAGGGTTCCTCGTGTCTGAGACTCTGCAATTAATAAGTGAAGTTGCTCCCACAGAGCAGAGAATGTAAATTGCAACAGAAGGCAAAAGATTTCACTGTTATGTTTGAAAAGGGGAATACCTAAATAATGATGATTCAGTTTGGGTCATATCAGAGGCCCTTGATACGCTCTGAAGAGGAGAAGCTGATTCTTGTTGAGGGAGTATATTAGCAGCATATTAAAGTTTCAAATTCAGCATTGTGGGGGGAGTTTTTATTTCCTGTTAGAAGATGGTGGATCTGTATTGTATTTATGCAGCATTTTCCCTGAAGTATTTAAAAGAACTGGTACCAAGAATTAAGAGGTAAACTCTCTAAGGTAAATGTTTGTCTGCCTTTTGATTGCAGTCAGAAATCTTGTGTCTTCCCATAATATTTGCTAATTATGGCAAAGTTCTTTGTCTGTTATCCTATCTGCTTATGGAATTTTGCTATGGAAATTCACATGGAATCACAGTTCTGTGATGGCATATATATATATATATATACACATTAAGAGATGACAAGTGTAGTAAATAACAGGGAGAGCTTTCAGTTGCTGTTGAAACCTACACATTCAGAGTAAGTTTTTGATGACATCCCACTTTTACATTACCTTTAGGTTTGACCAGAGTCCATGAGAGCACAATCATATAAAATATAAATATGAATCATGCAACAGAAAATATTTTGCTGTATGCTAACAATTTTATTTTTCTGCTTCCCTCTCCTGAAGTTTAAGCCCAGATACCCTTTCCAATTAAACTTCATGTGCACTCTAGTAATGCAAACTCTTGTTTTATATTTCATAAAAGTAGATCAGGGAATGTGATACTGTTCCTTTAGCAACCATTAAGAGAAAATGAAAAACCAGGGTTTTCATCCAGCAGAGTTCCCTGCACAGGAAGCCACAGCCTGGTTCCACTGCAGGTCTCCAGCTCAGGAACACCTAGGGAGGCATCTTGGATTTGGTTGGGATAGAGTTAATTTTTCTCCCGGTAGCTGCCACAGTGCAGTGCTGCTGGTTTAGAAACAGAATAATGTTGGTAACACACTGAGGTCTTGGGTGTTGCTGAGTGGTCAAGGAATCCTCAGTTTCCCACATCCAGCCAGCCGGGAGGGGCACAAGGAGCCAGGAGGGATCAAAGCCAAGACAGCTGACCCAAACTGGCCCCAGGGATAATCCAGACCATCACTCAGGGGGTGGTGAGCAACTCTGTTGTAAATAATCTGTTTTTCTTGGATTTTATTTCTCTTTTTATATTCTTTTTTTCCTGTTGTCTCCCTTTCCATTAAAATTCTTATTATATTTTACTGTAAACCTGATTATGTCTTATTTTATTGCAATTATTAAATTGTTCTTGTCTCAGCCCACAATTCTCACGTTGGTTTGCTCGCTCTGCTCCCATCCCACGGCAGGGGATGGTGGTGACTGCGGTACTTGGCTGCCTGCTGGGGTTAAACCACCACAGCAGGTGAGACATTTAACATATGTGAGTACTCCCTTTGAACTAAATCAGATTATTCACTTGTGTAAAATTGCTCAACTGCCTAAGTGTCTGCAGGATCAGGGCCCCAGACTGCAAACAGCAGCACCAAAGCAATATCCCTCTCGCTGTGCAGTTCAGCCCTGCTCTCCCATTCCCCGCAATTGAAGGAGTGGATGGACCATTTTCAACGCCTCTGTTCCATTATCAGAGCCATAGTGGGAGGACTGGGGTACATAAACACATTTTTTAATTATAAAACATAGTAGTTGAAAGCAGTTCTATAGCAAGTAAGATTATAATATTAAAAAAAAAAGAAAGAGGAGAATCATCCAAAGCTGCAGGGCAGACTCTGGGGATCAGAGAAATCCTGGTCACGAAATTCCTGCACAATTCCAAATGACAGGGTTTTTAAAGAGGTGACATCATCTAGTCCAGGATCACACTTGACGTTTTTGAACATAAAGTTATCTCTTAAATTAATAAAAGTAAAAGAAATAGCTCTGCAAGCCCAATGAAATCTGTATCTTCATTAGCTCCTCCTGCATAACCTTGTGATATCAGCTGGGCTTTCAGCTGTTAGGAGGTGATTGATAGTGCTTGTTAAGTCCTCATTATCTCTCTGAGTGCATCTTTTGACATTGTAAATATCATCTTGATAAGATTTGCTGGGCAATTGAATTCAGCATCTTTGAGACATTCACGGCAGTAACTTAGAAACAGAAATGACCATGCTTTAGATTTGAATTTTTAACCTCTGGGGTTTTTCCATCCTAGGATCCCAAAGGCTGCTTGGATAGATCTTCTGGAACATACTAAACATTCTGCCATGATTGGTTTAAGACAAGTTCTTTGTTACAATGAAGATCTCATCTCAGAAATGACATAAAGTTTATCACTGTAATTTCATTCTGCATTTTCCTCGTGTACTAGTCAGTAACTAATCTAATATTTGCCTCGGAAAATAAGATACTACAAGTAGAAAACATCTCCTTAGGAACATGCATTCTATAATCCTTTCAGGCTTAGTTATTTTTGAAGTTCATGCCTATATATCTTTGATTTCTATTTTCTATTTGTGACTCTTTTATTATTAGAGTGAAATATGAAAATAAATATTATTATTTCCTATTCTCAGAAGCATAGGCTTTTAAAAAAAGGTTTGCTGGGTTTATTAATTCATTGCAGTCAGTTCTCCACTCTGCCTAGAATGACTTTAAATGGATGCATGCATTTCCTAAATACACAAATCATCTTTTAACACTGAAGTGTAAAAAAGCCTGTGTAGGCAGGTTATTGGAGCTCCTGAAGTAATCTGTCAATAAGATCATGTTGAGGGAGGGTGCTCGGCTGAAACGAGTAGCACTGGAGGCTGTCACTCCTCGGTGTTCAATCACCAAGCATCTCTGCTACACAAGTGACAAACTGCAGCGAAATGGCACCTTCAGCCAAACCCCGAGAGGTGCCTGGAGGGCAGGACGGAGCGTGTGTCCGTCCTGACCGTCTGCAAGGATAGAGCGTGTGTCTGTCCTGACCGTCTGCAAGGACCCAAACGTGTGTCTGATCATGAGGGAAGTGCTCCGTGACCCCAGTGTGTTCCCATGGCACCTCCCGTAGGTGACAGCCACCTCTGCACTCCCCTGAGAGAGCCCAGGCTTCAGCGGCACAGCAGCAGATGGGAGCGCAGGCGTGGGGCCTGGCGGGGCTCTGAGCAGGGAGCGCAGGCGTGGGGCCTGGCGGGGCTCTGAGCAGGGAGCGCAGAGATGGGGCCTGGTGGGGCTCTGAGCAGGGAGTGCAGGCGTGGGGCCTGGCCGAGCTCTGAGCAGGGAGCGCAGAGATGGGGCCTGGCGGGGCTCTGAGCAGGGAGCGCAGAGATGGGGCCTGGCCGGCCTCTGAGCAGGGAGCGCAGGCGTGGGGCCTGGAGGGGCTCTGAGCAGGGAGCGCAGGCGTGGGGCCTGGCGGGGCTCTGAGCAGGGAGCGCAGGCATGGGGCCTGGCCGAGCTCTGAGCAGGGAGCGCAGGCGTGGGGTCTGCAGGGCTCTGAGCAGGGAGCGCAGAGATGGGGCCTGGCCGGGCTCTGAGCAGGGAGCGCGGAGATGGGGCCTGGCGGGGCTCTGAGCAGGGAGCGCAGGCGTGGGGCCTGGCGGGGCTCTGAGCAGGTAGAGCACCAGCAGCTCTGCTCAGGGCAGAGCTGGCAGGGCTGGGGACATGCCAGCTGGGCTCATCTGCTCCGCGGTCATGGTGATGCCACGACGATGTCACGGTGACGTCACGTTGACGTCACGGGGATGCCACGGTGATGTCACGGTGACGTAACAGCAATGTTGCCGTGACGTCATGGCGATGTCACGGCGATGTCACATCGATGTCACGGCGATGTCACATCGACGTCATGGTGATGTCACGGCGATGTCATGGCGATGTCACAGTGACGTCACAGTGACGTCACGGCGATGTCACAGCGTGCGGACGCTCCGGGAGCGTGAGCTGCAGTGCTCAGGGACAGGCAGCACGGGACATGGGTGCTTCCATGGAATTCACGGCTGTAAAGGGGACAAGCTTCACACAACTGCAGGATCACAGAAGATTCTGAGCTGGGAGGGACCCACAAGGATCATTGATTCCACTCTTGAGTGAATGGCCCATGGAGGGTTCGGACCCACAGCCTTGGTGTTATCGGCACCATGCTCTGACCAGCAAATCTCAGAGTTAAAGTCTTAGCAACTGCATGGTTCCAAAAGGTGCAGTGACCACGGTGAGAGCCAAACCTTGCACAACACCGTGCTTCAATACCCACCTCTGAAGGCATCATCACTCAGTGCCTGTAACGTGTATCACAACAACTCCTGGTTTCCGAATCAAAACATTCAAAAGATTTGTCTCAATTTCATATCGTAACAGGAGAGAAGGGATATGCAGCGGTAGTCTGAATTGCATACCAGAGCACCAGAGCCCAGAGATTCTTTCCTGTCCTTTCCTGTCTTTCCTGTCTCACTTCTCAAAATGATTCACCTTGGATGAGGGTAGAGGAAAAGGGCAGAGGACACTCCATTTTCAAAGACAAAGCACACTAAATCTGTAAATTGAGATAATAACCTGCAAAGCATCCTCTAGTTTAGTTTCTTTTTCTTTCTTTCTTTTTTTTTTTTTTTTTTTTTTTTTTTTTTTTTTTTTTTTTTTTTCTCTCTTAAATGCATCCAGCATGATTAATTGTCTCTTCAACTGTTTTGAACCTTGGAAGTATGTGTGAACAATAAAATTGGCATTTGTGCTTTTGCAGGCACGGAGGCACTTCTAAAATGCAAATCATTGATGAACTGAAATTATTTTAGAGGATTTATGGAAAAAAAAGGCAAAGGTTGATTAAATGTTGAGTCTTGGGTGGTATTTAATTGGTAACCATTACGTTAGGAAATAGACTCACAATGGTTTGTACCATACAAATGGGATACAAGCTGCAAACAAGAAATGTTAATAACCTCAGTGAGCACCAATGTGTGGGGAACAGCAGCCTGCTTAGAGGGAAAAGATTGTTTCACTGGAGTGGAGCTAAAAGTGAAAATGAATCTTTCTCTGTAGGAAATGTTTCCTTGTCTGTCCCTTTGCTATGAGCTGTGCAGTGCTCATGTATAACTTTTGTTATATTTGTGCTAAATATGAAAGGGGTCACATTAGCCTCCTTAAAACAGAGGTGAGGGAAGGTGTTCCCTGCAGTGAAAGCAGCTGGGACAATGCTGTGGCCTCAGGTCATGGTTAAAAGTGCCTGATTTAAGAGTTCACAACCTGCTCCCATGGTGCTGTGAGTAACTTTACTTTGCCCTTAATTGTCTTCATTTAAATCTTTGTATATCTTCTCACAAATGAATCTTTAGAACACAAAAAAAAAAAAAACAAACCCAAAAAAACCACAAGCAACCAAAAACCAAAAAAACACATTAAAAAAAGGAAAAACATGAAGAAAGAAAAGACTGAACTAAAGAAGCAAGTAAAAAAAATCCTATAGAAAGCAGATTTCTCTGAAATGAGTTGCTTTTAAGCCATGTATGGATTTGGTTTGGTTTGGTTTGGTTTGGTTTGGTTTGGTTTTGACCGCTCCACTGCTAAGTTCTAGAAGGATTTGGGGCAGTAAGAAGCACACATGACCCATAAGGAAAACATGGTCCTGTGGAGTCCTTGTCCCAGGCTCAGAGCAGCAGGTGAGCACGGTAGTTCCATCCTGTCCCACACCAGGTGTGCTACTCGTTTGCCACAGTTTGGAAAGGAGTGCTTGGAGCTCCTCACATCTGGAAGCTGTCTGAATCCTTGCCCTGAAATCACAGCACAATTAGTCCCAGGAAAGACTCACACTCTGTGCGGTGGGTCTGTCGATGGCTCAAGGGTGGTCAGGCCCTTGTTCCTCTTCAGCCCCCGCGGAGAGTTGCCTTCTGAGCCAAGCCCAGGGAAGTCGCTCCGGAGCAGGGAACACAGGGGCAGTAGAGCACTCACCCAGGTATCACGAGAGAGCCAGAGGCGAAGTAGATGCAAACACAGCGGGATGGATCCTTTCAGAACTGCCTTTATTGGGAGACACGCTCACCAACAGGATCAGCCCGAAAGGACCCCGGGCGAGCCGGGGATCAGGCTTTTAAGGGGGAAGGCGGGGAGCAAGGAACTCTCAGGGATTGGGTTCAGGCCACACTGACACATGTAACAATCAATGGTAAGAGTGGAAGGGTGGGACAATATTCAAACACACCAATGAGCAACCAAGTAGCAAGGACTTTTCTAGAATGGGGGACAGGGGTTGAGAGGGATTGACATGTCTCCTCCGCCTACAAGGCGGGGAGAAGGGAAGAGGGACAGGATCACTCCGCCCCTTGGGAGGGGAACGGGCGGAGAGTGACAGGGATCCTCCGCCTAGTGGGCGGAGGAAGGGGAGAGACCAAAGGGTGAATAACAAACTGGGGAAAGGAGAGGGTTGCCATGGGGACAACACTGAACAAGGGGTACAGAATTGACAACTTAGCTCTAACGCAACCAGACATCAAATCCATAAAACTTAAACGCCGAAGCAAATAGAACAAAAGCTTCCGCCCACAATTCCCCCTTTTTTACTATAAAACAAAAAGAAGGAAGGTGTGCAGGAGCAAAACAACTGACTCAGGCAAAATATTCTTCTTTATCTTGTTCTTCTCTGAAGCTGTTTTCTATTTCTTCTTCATCAGAGTCTGGTCTTTCCCACCAGCGCTGATTGTTTGCCGTTGATACGGCCGCGATGGTGGGTGGATTGCTTACTGCTTTAACTAAACATGATTTAACACAACCTAATATGGAAAAAATGAGTACAACAACAACTAACATCCAAATAAGGGACTTAACTAAGGAGGAAACCCATCCCGTGAGCCCCCAATTCCCAAAGAGTGAAGTCCACCAGTCTCCATCAGTCTCTGTCTTAATTTGGTGGATCATGTCTTTCATTTTCTTTATTTTGGCGTGGACTGATTCAGAATGCGATGTTAGATTAAAACAACACAACCCTTCGAACTCCTCGCATCCATGCCCATTAATGAGGAGCAGGAAATCGATGGCAGCCCTATTTTGTAAAGTTGCCTGCCGGGTGGCCTCCTCATCTGCAAGGAGTTCACTTATCGCTGATGAGGTGAGGTTTGCGTGTTTAACGATCCAGCATTCTACTCCGCCTAACTCCGCCAGTGCTTTGGCGGCAGCTACCCAGGGCAGAAATACTGAAACTGCAGACCTCTTGAGGTGTGACCAATGGGTCACATCTGATACACAATCCTCTCTGAAATCAGACATGTCTCTCTTTGCCCTCATCAGCCCCTTGGATGTATCATTTTTGCGCCAATCCAAGATTTGTCTTTTGTTAGGGGCCAGGATAGAAAGTTTTCCAAGGGTACAAGGCCCTCCTTGCATACGAGAAGGAAGTCCTTGCCACGCCCGGTCTCCACAGATCAGGAAGAGCCCGTTTTGGATTCTTTTCGGCTCTTCCAAAGAAGCTAAGGACGTGGGTTCCGTGACGTTGCACCAGCTTTGATTGTAAATCACGTCATGCGGGTGCACCGACTGAAGGCCAGGTCCTTTATAAGAGAACCAGATGCAGAAGGGGGCGGGTGACGAGCCAAGGAGTTCGAACTCCTGTGGCTCCCCTGTTGCATCCGGAAGCTTCTTTACCCACTCATCCCAATTGTCAAACGGATTGTAGGAAGGTGGTTTGTGGGGGCCGGGTGGCGGATAGTCCGCCAGGGTCAAAGGAACGCCCACTAGGCAGGTGGAAAATGGTTTTCCTACCGCCGCCGTCGACAGGCACATGTCGGTCTGATTGAGTGCCTTCGCGAGGGTCACCCACACGTTCTCTTTTGGTTGTGGGACGATCCACGCCACTCCTGATGGTAGGAGCCAGACGACTAGAAGGAGTAGGACCATCACTTCCTGGAGATCTATGAGCTCACGGGAGGGGGTTCCTGTAAACTGAAACACACAGGTATCTTAACAACATTCTTTGAACAACAACGGCAAACTCAGGGAAAGGGTCTCAGGACATTTGTCCTCCATGTCAATTACAGGTCTGCGCCTCCTCCT